>CAEFZX010030442.1:0-11688 GCA_903066825.1 Alfaro cultratus | reverse complement strand
ACAATTTCCAAATACATTCATCATTCACTAGATTCGTAATTCTAAAAGTAGATGTTACAATTTCATTAAAATCATGCTATTAATACCTAAGAAATGTCTTAAAGCTTAAATGTTAGTAATCTAAAGATTCTATATTGCATTCAGTTTTACTCCATTTAAGATGTTATTTCTGAAAGACTTTAATCTTCCGTGAATCCAACAAACTTCTCTCTCCCAGGCTGAAGTTATACTGCCTTGAGGAATGTGAATTTTATGGCCTCCTGTTCCTCCCTGATAACACAACAGGAGCCTCAGTGAGAGAATTCCCTTAAATCATTAAGATATACCTTTTCCAAATGAGAATGTTCAAAATACCTTTTACACATGCTGTAGGATTATCTGTATCAAAACATTAAACAAATATTTATTTTATTCAACAGTTCCCCTTTTGGGGTTTGTGAAAAATAAAACAGACCCCACAAATAAATTTTGAAACAGTCTAGTATAGGAAGTAAAAACTAATCTAATGAATATGGTAAAAAGAAAAAATATAACTGAAAATATTAGCCTAATTATATAACACTATCTATCTGTATCTGTCTGTCTGTCTGTCTCTCTCTCTCTCTCTCTACCTACCTACCTACCTACCTACCTACCTACCTACCTACCTACCTCTCTGTCTGTCTGTCTGTCTGTCTGTCTGTCTGTCTGTCTGTCTGTCTGTCTGTCTGTCTACTTACACAGCTGCAATCTATTTGTCTCCTTCGGCCAGCGGGTTACATGGCAACAGACTCCATATGGTAATTAATAGGTTCTACTTGCAGAACCCTTGAGTGTGACGTGGGTCTGGTGCATCAGTAACAACCTTCACTGTTTATTCGGCCCAAGGGGACAGACTGAGAGAAGCTCACGTTTAGGCTTCAACAGTTTTACGCTTCAGATTCTGTAACTTACTATATTAAGTTATGAACAGCACCCTTGATTACATAACTTAGCAAGAAGGCTCAGGGATTTAAGTCGCTGGAAGGAATTGGTTTAATTAAAGTCATAGTCTTTCCTCTGTGGTTAGCTGCACCCGTCCCGTCCAAACGGCATGTGACCGGGATTACAGCGAGGGTCTCAGTTTGTACTGACATGTCCTGAATCAGCCACGGCGTTCCGAACGTCTAATCACACAGTGTGGCTCTCCGGTTTGATGTTACAGCTATCTGTAGACGGCTCATTTAGAGAGTCGGGTTTGAATCTGCGTTCTACCCGTGTGTTTAAAAAATCTACTGCTGTCATTTTACCATCATCTCTGTACTTTTTTCTGTTTTTGAAGAAAAACCAATGCAGTGCATTTTGCTGAGATTGTATGTTCTACGCTACCACATGAATGATATAGAATTGTATTGGATAATGATGTGTAATATGCATAATGCATCATTGCATAATTTAATAATTAATTTTATAGCACAATCAAGTAACTATGTTAACCTCAGTAGTTAAAAAAAATGAATATTTTATTTTTTCAGTCATGACTTAAAAATTTTTTACTTTGTAATTTAACGCCTTGAAATTGGGCCTCTGTCTCTTTAAGAAACTCCTGCTCTTTCTGAAACTCCGCCTACAGGAAGTCATCCCTACATTGCTCCTCTATTAACCCTAATTCCCACCACATAATTACACTTGCCTTAAGCTTGGCCTTGCACAGCAGAACCAGTATTTAATTCCTCTATGATAATATGAGTAATAATGTTATGAAATAAACAAGGATCAAGTTGTCATAATATGTCAAGCATATTTCTATACATTTCAATTAGACTTTTTTTTCCCTCTAAATTTGTCCTGAATTGGTACATTGCTCCCAGATGAATCCTTTAAATGTGGGAAGCAACAATCAACCATTTTCTGAAATAGCTTAAAGATGCAGCTTCTGAACCATCAGCTGGTAAATATATGGTGTATATAGACAGAGAACAGCGCTATGTTACATTTCTGACAATGGAAAGACAAAGATTTGGACTTGGTCAACAGTCAGAGGCTGAGTTCACACTGCAGACTGAAATGACCCAATTCCGATATTTTGCAAACGTTAGGTGGCATTTGAATTGGATACGTATCGGATATGGGTGGCATTCGAAAAGAATCCGACCTGGGCTGTTCAGACTGTCATGAAAACATCAGATACAGGTCGCATTACTTAAAAAAAAAAAATGAAGTGAATGAAATGAATGACGCTCGCGCTGGGTTTACACCTGTGCGTCAGCGACAGAGACCTGCTGCTGCTGCTGCGCAGGTGTGAGTTAGAATCATGGCAGCAAACCAGCAAAACGCAAAGAACTTTGCACAGTTTTTCCCCCAAACTAACTGATGTGAGTAATGCTGTTCAATACAGGTAATGTTAGCTAAAAGATGACTAGCTAATAACAATACAGCTTGTTAACAAGTAGTCTGTAGACTACTAATGTTGCTGTCTATGTTCAGCTACGTAGATTCATTTTGCCCTCCGGGACTGCTTCAGCCTGCAGTGCAAACGCAGCCAGAGAGAAGATGATGAAGAGGAGTGTGGAGTTATGGGGGCAGAACAGGCGGAGGATATAAAGTGAGTTTCCATCGCTCCAACATCACAAGACATTAGTTTGTGGCCCACAGCAGGATTACTGCTGGACTTCCTCTAACGTCACTCCTCCTTCCTGAGCCTGTCGTTGCGTAGATCTGCTCATAGGTGCAGATGTCAGAGCGGCTGTCAGAGTGGTGCAAAGTCAATAACCTGCTCCTCAACATCTTCAAAACAAAGGAGCTGATGATCGACTTCAGGAAGAACAAAATGGACATCCAGCCTCTCACCATCAGTGGGACCTGTGTGGAGAGGGTCCCAGTATTCAGGTTTCTGGGCATGGAGTTGGAGGACAAGTTAACCTGGAGCACCAACACCAAGGAGCTGCTGAAGAAGGCACAGCAGAGACTGTACTTTCTGAGAATCCTCAAGAAGAACTGTCTCCCCTCAGACCTGCTGCAGGCCTTCTATCACTGCTCCATAGAGAGTGTGCTCACGTACGGTCTATGTGCCTGGTACGGCAGCAGCACATCCTCGGACAAGAAGGCGCTCCAGAGGGTCGTCAGGGCAGCAGAGAGAACCATAGGCTGCCTCCTCCCCACCATGGAACAGATTTACACTTCCAGGCTCCGCAAGAAAGCTATGGACATTTTAAATGACTNGGTCTCTTCCAGCTGTTACCATCAGGCAAGAGATACAGAGCAATGAAAACCAGGACAAATCGCCTAAAAAACAGTTTCTACACAATGGCAATCATGGCACTAAATTCAAAGGCATAAGAACTTCTGCTCTTGACATCACTTGTTAAAATGTAATTCTGTATACTCTGCGACACCTCCAGGTGCTGAAACCATCTTCTGATGTTACCTATTTCTCTCCTTTTGTACTATTTATTTCTTTATCTTTTTATTTATATATGTATATTGTATATTATGCACCTCAACTCAAGTTTAGCACGATCTCAATCTCGTTGTAATATGTGGATGACAATGACAAATAAATCTTATCTTATCTGCCAAGTCTGTGTGCACGCAGCTGTGAAATGTGGAAAGCTGCTGGCTGTGGCAGCTCATGGCGGGAGGTGCCAAAAGGACAATATTAGGTTCACAAGAACAAGATGAGAATTTAGCAACTATTTTTTATTAAATTTTTATTAAATTTTTTTTTAAATTAAGAATAAAGATTAAGAATAAAAATTCAGACTAGAGTCCACATATTCTTGTGGATTTTGTTTAGTTAAGACTTAATATTGTAAGCCGTACTTGCAAAACATTTGAAGGATCACTTCTAGGATCTGCACTCAACCTTTGGCCTCCTCTTGTGCAAGACCAAAAATCTAAAATAACAGATACAACAGTGGTATTTCCACATTATAAAGTATTTTTTGAGTTTCGTATCTTTTGTACCATATCTCTAGCTGATAATAATCCCAGTAAAACTCTTCTATGGTTAAATTAAAACTGCCAACTATTCACCCAAATTTCTACATTTTATCCTTACATCTGATACTGATATTAGTAAGAGCTCACCCTATGTAGGCTCAAACTTTTATTTTTAGGCACCACATGAAAACCACTTGGGAAAATCCTGAACTGAATAAGCTTTTGTGTTCTTGCTTTTATTCTTACCAGTAGTTATTTTACAGTTCCATTTAATGGCACAAATTTTTGTATAAAGTGGCAAAACACCCCAGGGGTTGTGGTGATTTTGTGAAAGGCTTTTGGATGTGTTATAATTTTTTTTAAATGTCAACTCTGTTAGAGTGTTTTTATTTTTAGAGACGGTTTTGTTTTATCTGTTCCCTGCCCCCTCTTAATGTTTCAGCTCACCAACTAATGGTTCATTTTGTTAATTTTTGTACTTGTATGCATTATTATTAAGACTATGGTCAATAAGCATTAGAAAGATTCATCCTTTAATAGCCAAAGCTGGTAGTTGACTAAGAGAGACTTCGGTGATTGATAATGTGATGGAAAATCTGCACATCCTTTATAAGAAGTCAGTTTTCATTGCTATCTTATGCTAAATTGGTCTCTGCTTCCATGCCAACATATACACATGCACAAGATTGCTTTGTCTCATGCTCTCCACATTCACACAATCCCCCCCTCGCACACTCTTAAAAGAGCCACTTACCCTCATGTTGTTGTGTTAGTTGCTCTATCAGACCTTTAAGTTAACTGAATCAGGTAGACTCAAAACTGTGGACTAGATGGCCCATCTGACAATTTAATACTCTGACATTTATTGTGACTCGCTCTCTTTGAATCAGAGTGCTGCCATTCTTAAACAGACCACTTCCATCAGAGCAGAAACCGTTAATCACAGGATGATGCTCTGTATTAATTAGCTTAGACCCTTCCTGTAATCCTCTGTTTCATTCCACTGGGTAGGATCATTATGTGCTGTGACACCAACCACTCAAGACATTACTGCTGATGACTCCAGACACAGCTTTTCAAAAGCACCCCAGCAGTGGCTCTGTGTTCTTATTTTCTAAAAATAAGTTCCATAGTCTGTTTTAGACCGAAGACGGGTCAAACTGTGAGGAACCGAGTTTAACCGGAAGTGAGAGGTGGGAACGGCAATAAGAATCAAGTCTGTTAGTAAAAATAAATGGCCCTTGCAGACTCCTGGGTTTACAATGATTCACTTTAATAGGATGATAAGTGTCACTAAGCCAGAAATCAGTGAGTGGAAATTTTAACTATTAAAAAAGACATCTCAATTGATTGAGACACTTTTTTGATCCCACATTGAGGGAATTCATGTCACGGGAGAAAAAAGGGACATAAAAAACAATAAAATATAATTTAGGATATGAGACTGAAAGCTATGCACAATGTAAAAAAAAAAAAGGAAAACTGTAATATTACACCTTGTAAGTTGTAAATAGCTGACAAACTATGGTATTTCACAACACCAATACAATCATAGTTGCATAGATGAGAGGTTATGAGAGGCATAACACCTACAAGGTTGTAGGTGTTTTGCAGACATCAGTTGGTATGGATGATCAGCAGTATCTTTCCTTCCAATGATGTAGGGTGTAGCAGTCTGCTTCAGAAGAAGTTCCTTAAGACAAAAGAAAACAGTGATTTGATAAAGTCTTCAAGTCATCAGAGGACCAAAGGTTTCATTACTATTACTGCAAAATTTGGATTTGTGCAGTACAGGTAGATTAGGAAACAGGGCTCCTTTTGATGACAATCAAGCAGAACCAATCAAAGAGGATCTGTAGACGAAAACATGACCAGATAATGATCCAGAAGATCAGTGGTCAGGATAAGCTAGTCAGATTCTCCAGTTAGTCTCCATCTTTGTTTAGCTTCTCTCATCTATATCTTTGTATTTGGTTTTTCTCAATCTCCAACTTTTAAGGACTGTTTCTGAATTCACTTGCATTGCAATAGGAACCTTTTATCATTGTAACTGCCCCACTGTTAAATATTTTACTAATAATCTGAAAAAAGAGGATTTGCTAAGAGAATCTACATAAAACATACACTCTTTATTTGCTGTTTGATTTTGCAATCACTTCAGATGACATTACAGACTGATTTGTAGATTCTTGAATTTAAAATGCTGCTTGACGCCATTTATCTTTACCTGAAAATGTTGAGGGACAGGAAATTTCCCCACAAACTCCAAACTTATTGGTTACTAAAGAAAACCTGAATCCTTTATTTCCTTGGTTCTCTATGCTGTGAGCAAGTGAAAGTGAGGAAACCCATTAGTGAAGATTTTGAAGCAGCTCTACATTGATGCTAAGTTTAGGGAGAGAAAATGTTAGGCTGCAGCAACAGAAAATCTGATCCCATCTGTTCAGCTCCATTATAACATCATGGCACGTTGATGTTCTTCTCTGACAGGAACACAGAGACGGAACGGTGTGTTTGTATCAGTGATGTCCGGCTGGATGGGCATGTTTTAGATCTCCAGTGTGTTGACACTGGAATGTCTGCTCACTGGTGGCTTTGCCGCTGCTGTTTGCCTTATTATGGACACAAATTCAACGAAGTGAGATGAAGGAAGAGTCTGTCTTTTCTGTTTTGGTTTGGTGCATTAAAAAAAAATAAATAAAAGAACAATAAATCAACCAGAGATCGGTCAGCCAATGTCATTGGCTCTGATCAGTGATAGGCAGGTTAAGTAGTTAAAATTTTGTTAATTTTGTTTTTATTATCAACTCTCACTATTTTAACTTTTTGAGTTGCTGAAAACTTGATAGATGTTAGGAAGTTGCACATTGATTCAGAAGTAAGAATAATCTCACAAATGTATCACCTTATGTGGAATTCAACCTGTATGAAATTATATTCTCATGCATTTTAAGCAATTAAAATATTCTGAAAGGCAGGTCAGACCTCAGAAAACTGGAAATTAGTGTCGGTCAGGAAGAACCTGATTGGTGCCTCTCATGTTTTAATTGAATCTCAATCTATTAAGAAAAACAAAAAAAATGACTGAACTAATTTTTTGCAAAGCAAGTTGTCACTTCTTGAAGCAGTTTACACTACTCATGGTGTCCTTTTAAAGGATGTGACTGGAACAGGTTCCATGTAAAAAAGGCCTCACAGCCCTAATGGCAGCGTTTTTGTCCCAGTGAGATGTATCATCTCTAACTCATTCATATGAATACTGACGCGGCCCTTGAGCTTTTCGGCTGTTGATATGATGCTTGGTGGAAAATCTCTATTCCCCCAGCCTAACGAGGAGAACCACACAAGTGTTTTCTTCCTCTAAAAGGCTTAAGAGTTCGAAGACTGCAGGCTTCCCCAACTGGCACTGTGCTGAGGTACGTGGCCAGAATCACTCATTGGCGCTTGACTGCCATCTGCCAACACTGCCAGATCTGTTGAGCAGCAATAAAATGGTTGAACTTATAAGAAAGATTCTTTTCAAATAAAGCATTCAAAGAATATCCTTTCAGAAAGAGTTAGACAAAGGTTTTGAAAGGATAAGCCCATGTCTACTCAAGACTAAGTGTGACCTGCATTTGTATTCAGTATCCTTTACTCCAAGTCAAATTAAATAAATTAAATCAAAGGCATTAGTTGTTGTTTGGTAGTATGATTTTTTTTTATATAAATACATTTGTTTGGAGAACAAATATATTAGAGAATAAGCAGAAATGCCCTTTGAAACTCTGGAAGGGCTGCACAGATCCAAAGTTCTGTTGTACAAGTCATGCACTTCACAGGCCTAAGAGAGTGGCTGAAAAAAATGCCATGAGAAACCCTGTTTGCACTTTGAGACACCACATATCTGGGACACAGCAAACATTTGGAAGAAGATACCCTAGTTGTATTTTTTCCTGGCCTGCATGATTATGCATGGAGTGAAATTAACACTTGGAGCTCACCATCCTAACAGTGAGACACGGTGGCAGTAAAATCAAGTTGCGAGGCTGTTTCTTTTTAGTCTAGACAGGGAAGCTGGCCACAGTTAATTTGGAAAAGGGTTGGAACTAAATATAGGGCAGTCCTGGAAGGAAGCCTCCTCCAAGCTGCTACTTGAAACTGAACCAGAGATTCACCTTCAAACAGTGGAACTCAACATACAAGCAGAACTGGAATGGAGGGGTTTAAATCATAGCATATGGGCCAGTCAATGACCAGACCTAATTCCAAATTAGCTGCAACTCTTGATAATTGCTGTCTGTACAATCTGACTGAGCTTCAGCTAATTTACTGAGAAGAAATGGGCAAAATATTGTAGCTTTAATGTGCAAAGCTACAATAGATAGAGACGTACTCAAAAAATCAGTCATTGGATCTGATGAGGAAGATGGTTCTACACAAGGTACTGAGTTACAGACGACTGGATTTAAATAGTCTTGTCACGTTTTTAATTGCAAAATACTTTCCTTTGTCTTCAAAATTATGCCTTATGTCAGTTTGTCAGCTAAAATTCCAATAGAATACTCTGACATTTGTGGTAGTTAAATGACAAAATGGGAACAAGTTCAAGGACTGTGCTTGTGTAGTTTCCCATAGGAATACATGGAAAGGAATTTGAACAAGAACATTCTCCTCTCACTTAAAAACAAGTGCCCTTGAGCAAGTCGATTAATCTGAAGCTGCTCTGCAGAAATTGGAGGATCTTTGATCTAAATCAGGACGCTTGTGTGTGGACATGTCATGTTTTCTGCTTGGCTCCTTCACCTGCCTTTCCTCCCTCAGGATGTTGTAAAGATGCTTAGCCTGTCCACTCGCATCACACAGCAAACGTCTCATTACAAACGCCTCTTCATATGATGTGACACAGAGGTGCACAGCAGAACATGCCGGTTGATGTTAGAGCCTCAGATGCTCTGTCACAGGAAAGGAATGCCACGGTACTCCGAGGTAATCTCCATGAAATCTCAATCAGGGGGCGTGGCCGGTGGGAGATGGTTGGCATGTTACAGCTGTGGACAGCTGTCTCCATCTATCAAGTCTCTGTTTTAGCTGCTGAGAATCCTTTATATGAATCGCTGCCTGACGGTCTTCAGAGAGAGGTGATAATACAGTTATAAAAGGCTGAAGATGATGCTGGAGGGAGAGGTAAGGATCAGCAGAACACAATTCAATACAGTACTGTGTTAATTCACAATTTATTTTGGATTAATTTAGGGTTTAAATTGAACCGCCTCCTAGTGTGATAATAGATCATGTTTAAATTGGTTTCTTTGCTCAGTTGTCTTTTAGGTGTTGATGCATAACTGGTCCAACAACTGAATGTTGCAGATCTCAGAGTTAGTGGCCTAACAAAAAAGGTTACTCCTAAAATGATCAACTACTTCACTGAAATGGGAAGAAGAACCCAAAGTTTAGAGAAAATGGGTTTAAAGATCTTTAGAAAGCCTCAAACTGTGGATCAGGATTAGTGTATTTGATCTGGCTCCATGGATTTAACATTTACAGAAAGTAGGAACGTCTGCAAATTCTGTCCAGATTTTCCAGGAATTGCTTTCGTGTCTGAAACTTTTCATTGCTTTTAACTGCAGAACTTCACACTAATGCTATTTATGAAGTTATTTTAGAAAATTATTTACAGTGAGGGTCATGCATTTGTTTTTACAGAAGCACAATTAACTGATCTCACCAGGCTATTGAGTTTCTCCCCTCCTGCCTGCTTTCTATTCAATAGGTCTTTGTTACAGTTGTCCTGGACGGCCTCATGTGAACATTGCTGCATGTAAATGTTGGTTAGATTATGGTTTCATCTTTTCCTCTTAAATAGTTTATTTTTCTGACTAAAAACTTTTATGGAAGAATTTATGCTCTGACCATGCAATCAAGTTTTATACATTTGTTTTTATTCTATTTTTCTGTAGGATGACTTTAGATGATTGCATCTTCTTCTGAAAAGATAATGCATTTCAATAATCCACAAAAGTTTTAGTATTTTTGGTTCAATTAGAACCAAAAAGCTATTTTATAGTGAAAGAACATTTTTCAAAAATACTTAAAAGTTATTTTAATTTGAATTCTATAGGCTCCGTTTTATATCTGTAGTTAATTCAACAAGTTAAATTCAGCAGACAGGATATTTACACTTGAAAAATACAAAGTATGACTTTTTGTGATTGAAGACTGAGCAGATTATAAAAGATCAGTAATAATAATTTGTTTTTATTGACTAGTTATTTTAAACAGGGATGTAGAACATTTGTCATGCTGCTTCTAAAAATCTGGGCTGCCCTAAAAATTGGGGAGTTTGTATTGAGTCCACAAAAAAATGCTCCAAAGGTTAAGAGGTTGAACCTCAAAGAGGTCATACTGTTGGACCTTTAATGAACAAACTCCAGAACAGGAAGCTCTGCAGTGAGCTCTATATAATCCTGTTTGGCACAGCTGCTGCAGGACTCTTGGTAATCACTAGAGCAATGACACTGAGCCAACAATGTCACCCTGACAGGCTGATGGAAGAAAAGAAAAGTTTATTACCCCACTGATTATTATCAGATAACCTTTACAGTTGGCAATGTTGCTCATTTTCCAAGCTCAGTTTGGTTTTTCAGCACTGAAGTAATGAGCTGGAGAAGGAAAAATTGTGAGAGTAGAAGAAAACCACATTTTCAGTCTTACCTTTGGGTTAATTTATTATCAAATGCGTTGTCAATGTATATATATATTTTTTTCTCGGTTTTGCATGATTGGATGGTATATATTATATTCAACTGAATGTGAAACTATTATGGAAAAGCAAACACTGAACAAGGTTTGTTGGCACCACTGGCTCAATTAAGTTAAAAAAAAAATACTTTATCGATTACAAAGATATATTAGGTGTTGTATTAGGTGTTGTTGTAACTCATCATCCAAGTATCTTCAAAGAGTCATTGCAGATGGTGATGATGTGGACAGGAAGGAAGTCTGGTAGAGCTAAGACTTCCAATAAATCTGAAGAAGCATCTGACTGAATTTTGTTGCTGTATGACGGTCTCATGACTGTCATTGCATGCCAACAGCTCAATATCTGGGCTTCAGAGACAATATTTTACAGTAACATGTCCTGGATGGTGACCATCAGATGTTGGCAAGCACTTCTAATTCACCTCATTTACTTTTGGCTCTCCTCTTCAAATCTCTGTCTGGCCGAATAGTTAGATGTTGGAGTTGGGGATATGATTAATAGGAGACAGTTTGAACATCATCTTTCTCTCTCTGCTCTGCATCCATGAAGCTTCCTTTCTTTAACTCTAGGATCCTTGGGTGGTAGTTCAGGTACTACTAGATTTTTAGATCCTAATTAGTTGCTAAAAAAATAGTTTGTTAATGCAATGGTTATGTATCACAACTATCCGAAAGTAAAAAAAAAAAAAGAAACAAAAAAAGAGCAAAAATCCTTACAGCTGCACAACACCCAAAAACGGAGAGAATAATTGTCAAAAATGTAATGCCAAAAAGCAAAACCATTATAAACAAAAGTCTTAAAGAATGAATCTGAACAAATGTAGCACTCCAACATGCTTCCACCATGAGTGACGCAATTCTACACCATGTTCCACATTATTATGCAAATTGGATTTAAGTGTCATAAATATAATTTTTTTTGTTGTGCTATTAAATTTATAGATGGTATTGTGTGTCAGGGCTCTTTGAATCACTATAATTAATTTCAGAGAGCTGGGTTGATTAGTTTGTCTGGTGAGCTCAATTAAAGGAAATCTACTTAAGAAG
>CAEFZX010030441.1:0-16464 GCA_903066825.1 Alfaro cultratus | reverse complement strand
ATCCATCCATCCATCCATCCATCCATCCATCATCCATTATCCATCCATCCATCCATCCATCCATCCATCCATCCATCCATTATCCATCCATCCATCCATCCATCCATCCATCCATCCATCCATCCATCCATCCATCCATCATCCATTATCCATCCATCCATCCATCCATCCTTCCATCATCCATCCATCCATCCATCCATCCATCCATCCATCCATTTTCTTCCGCTTTATCCGGGGTCGGGTCGCGGGGGGTTTATTGGATTAAATGGATTTTAAAGGACATTTCCATGTTTGCCAAAATCACAAAGAAAACTTCTGCTCATGTTTCTTTAATGTATTAAATTCAGTTCAATTTGGTGCAATTCAATTAAATGCACTTGATCTTTAAGTGCTCCAATTATTTAAATACTGTTTGTTTCTACTGATTGTGGCGTTCCCCTCAGAGGTGGACTAGGACCCCTTCGGTTTTGTGAAATTAGATCAAAGTATTTCAGAGAAATCCGTGACATTTTTTAATAGATGTCAAATCTGGAGTTCAGTTTTCATCCCAGCAAGATAATCGTTGTGTGTTTCTGTCTTATTACCATAGGCGTGTTAATTATTTACAGCGCAGAGCTTCTGGTCAGCTGAGGAGTTTGACTGGACCGATTTACTCCAGGTCTTATCTTCACTGTCAGCTACCAATAAAACCTTTTTACTTTAAACCTTAATTGTCAGACCAAAAAGGTAAACAAAAAAGGTTAGGAACTACAAAGCAATTCCTAACGCTAAAGTTGAAGGAAGATTATAAATTCTTTTAAACATTAAGCAGAAATGAAAATCTGAAACTTGCATCTATTAAGTCAACTTCCAGCATATTAGAACGTCTGCAGACTGAACATTTTCTCTATTCTTCTTCATAAAGCACCTAAACTCATCTGAGAATACCAGTTTTCACGCCGTTCCCCCAGATTCTCAGTTGGATTCAGGTCTGGAGTTTGACTAGGCCGTTCCAACCCATCACTCTGATCTAATCCATCCCATAATATCTCTGGGATGGATTTATGTTCAGGCTGGCTCTCCTGCTGGAAGCTGAACCCAGTCTCAGCCTCTAACTGGTTTTCCTCCTGCTCCGTCCATCCTGGCACTGCATGACGCTGCCACCACCGTGCTTTACCATGAGGGTAGTGTGTTCAGGGAGATGTGAAGGGTTAGTTTGCCTCCACACACATAATACTTTGTAAGTTTTATTTTGGTCCATCCATCGTCCATATCAGTGTTTTTCAAAGTGTGGGTCGCAGCCCCTGGGAGGCTGCCAGGGGTCACCGTGGGGGTCGCAGAAAGTTTGAGAGAAGATGAGAAAAACATGCAAAACTAAAACAAAAAATTAAAAATGTCAATAACTTTAGTTTGTTCTTCAATCTTTTTACAAAAATAAATTATAAGTTAGAGTAATTTATTTAAATCTTTTTTCTGGTGCTCATTTTCTGATTGGCTGCCAGTCAAATTCATCAAGCTATGTTACTTGTCAAGCTAACTTAGCAAGCAAGAAATGGAAAAGTTTCTGACAAGTAAAAAAAAAAGTAACTGCTGCAGAAAACCATAAGAACTGTGGGAATAATATTAATTTGATGTGATTAATACAGTATAAAGTATTACATATTTTCTTAGAATCAAAGCAGAAAATCATGATGAAAATTTATATTATCTGATAAAAGAGTCATAATAAATGATCTGATAATCAGGGTTTCCCCCAATCTTTTATAAGCCTGGCGGGCCACCAGGCTCTACTTGGCGAAAAGTTGGATGTTTATTTACATATTTTGCGGCATTATTAATGAATCAGGCTCTGGGGGCTCAGGGCTGAGCTCCTGTAATCAGTGATGTTTGTTCTCACGCTCCCTCGCTGATTGTTTGGAGGTTTTCTGCTAATGACTCCATCTCTCCCTGCTTCCTGCTCTCCGTCCATCTGGGCCCAGATTGCCGAGGGAAACACCTTCTCGCTGATATTTTTACCCTCAGCCAGAGGTATTGTTTATAGTCTCCGACTCGGCTTGTATTTTTATCTGCCAATGGAGCCGGAGCAACGCAATCAGCTGGAGAACGTGCGTATTGGTGTGGCGTAATGATCCTGTTATGTAGAACCAGATTAAATAAACCTAACCCAGATGGTTCAGACGCGACTTAAACATGCAGTTTCAGACTCCAGTGTGTGGAAGTCCTGATCCAGTCAGATTTTATTTTGTTGCTGATTAAACTCCAGTTCCAGTGTGGAAATGCTTTATTATCTTCATAAATAACTGAAGGAATTTATTATATGTGGAGAGAAAAACTAAGTTGGGCATCTAGTTCCCCATTTCTAGGTGAGGCTCCATGGTAACCAAACCAAAACATTCAAATGTAGAGAAATATCTGCAGAGATCAAATCATTTCTCTTTTTTAAAAACATGGAGACGAAGACGGGAGTCATTTCAACACCAAACATCCATCCATCCATCCATCCATCCATCCATCCATCCATCCATCCATCCATCCATCCATCCATCCATCCATCCATCCGGCAGCAGATTGAGTCTTTATGTCACAGATCTTTTTCATAACTTCAGGTTCTTTTTAACAAAGTTACCGTATTAAAACTTTAATTTCTCTCCATGACTCTTGCTGTTTCAGGCTCATTTGATGCCAGCATACCTGATGAGGGCCCATCGCCTTCTGGATGGCTGGATGGATACCAGGATCTAGATGGAGGAGGTGAGCCTGAGCCCTAGCTTTGTGGCGCCATGTTGTGAGTGGCAAACTCACAACATGTCATTCAAAGACATGAGCTGTAAGCTGATTCTTGTCCAAATGAACCAGGTGCATTATGTTTATTTGGCAGTGATTCTAGCACCCAGAAAGTGGTGCTGCTGCTGCTGGAGGGAGAGAGAGAGACAGAATACATCTTGCGTAATTTTAAGGAGTTTATCACCTCAAAGGCTTGTGTGAAACCTTTGTTTTATTTGTGAAAATTCAGTAAAAAGCTATATTAATATATTCACAAATGACACACTAAATATTCTGCTTCTAGTGTTACATAATCTAATCCATGTTTGGAAAATCTAAGTACTGAAGTTTTCACACTAGAGCAAATTAAAATGCTGAAAGTTGTAAAAAATTAGGTGAACTCGCCCTTTAACCACCTTCCTAATCAGAAGTCAACTTTGTAATATTCATCATGTTTATGTTTGGTATTGTGATGGATTACAATAGTCTCTCTCTAAAAAGAACACATCAATGCATCTGATGTATGTACCTTACAGATATTGTATGCCAACCATTTTTGAAAAACAGTACAAATTGGGGATGACCAGCCTAGCCATGCTGGTTGTTAGCCAATGAAAAGCTAACAGAGCAGAAAAAAATCTATTTATGAGTTTCTGAGGAGGAAAAACAATATGAAGTAAAACCTTTTTCATCTTTTTGTGTTTCAGACTCATTTGATCCAAACATACCTGAAGAGGGACCATCAGCGCCCCCTCCTGGATGGCTGGAGGACATAGATGGATACCAAGGGCATAAAGGAGGTGAGAGAAAAAGAGAGAGTGAGAAGAGAGCCTTTATGTACCTGCTGAACCTAATGTGCAACTGAAGACTCTCATGGTGCAACAACAGAACACATGTTCACATATCTGCCCCTCACAATATGGCGGAAACTGACATACAATCAAAGTTATTATAGTTAACAAAAACTAACGAAATAATGAAAACTGAAATTGAGAAAACATTTTCCTTAACTGAAATAAGTAAAAACAGTAATTAGCTGAGACATTTATAAAACTAAGTAAAACATACTGGAATTATACATGTAACATTCTTGGTTTTTGTCTTGATGAATCTATTTATTAACCTTTCAAACTGATGTGAAATAAAAAAATTTTCCTCACACACGTTTTTATGTCAGCTTTGGGCAAATTACGGCATTCCATCATGGCAGCGTTTGCGAAGTCTGCAGAATGGCGACAGCAAAAGTTGGGAGAAAGCGCCAGAGTCCGTTGGTTGTTCAACAATAATTAAAGAAATTTATTGAAAATGGTACCTTCTGTTGAGTATTCATCACCCAATTGATTCATACATAATCACAATACAATACTCTAATCTTTCTGAAAAATTAACCAAAGTATAAAAAAACTAAAACTACTAATATAAAGCAAAGCAAAGGTGATAAGCTAAAAAGAGGGATACAGTCAAATAAAGAGCTTAACTTTGGGTTGTTTACAACTATAACTAATAAAAACTAAACACTACTTAACTAATAATAACTAATAAAAAACAGAAAACACTATAAAAGTTAATTGAAACTAACTAAATTAGACAAACAAAAGCTAAACTATAGTGAAAACCCCTGCATAAGACCTGACTCTTCCTGTCTGACTGAGTGTGACCGTGGGTCCACTTCCTGTCTCGCTGCAGGTCCAGAGGACGACGAGCCGCTGTACCCTCCGCCCCCCGCCTACAACCCCCAGCCTGAGGTCAACCGGAGCACCTCGGTCCCCACCATCCGGTAAGATCGGGCCGATCTGGGTCTGACAGTGGCTCCGGACAGGACGACAGGGTTAACCCGTCCTTCGGGTTGTCTCCAGAGTCCCGTCCATATCGGAGGATGTGGCCCGAGACGCTTTGCTCAGGTTTGTCGAGTCCAAATGGAAGTACAGCTCCAAACCGGCCCGGAACCTCACTTTCAAGGACCTGAAGCCCGTCACTGTCTACCGGGTCAGAACACAACCTCTGTCTGCAGCAGCCTCTATTCAGATGACCTGGCTGCTTATGCTAGGAAAACATGTAGTAAAATTCATTTTAAGCTTCTCTAAAAAATATTTCTTTACAAATTATTTTTTATATTTACTATATTGTGACTGTGTGTGAGACACATAATCTGGGAAAAGTTGATCTCCTCTGCTTCCACCCAGCTCAAATTTGAAACAATCAATCAGAGCCAGGAGGCAAATTTTAGCGCTGTCAATCATAATCTGCTAGCTATTGCTAATAGATCCTATTGTAAAGGCTAAAGCTAATTACCTTAGCCAGTGATGACAGTATTTAGTTTTCAAACTAAACACTTAACTCCAAATTAAGTATATGTTTTGCTAACTAAATATTTAATTTCTGAAGTAAATATTTAGTTTTCAAACCAAATATTTATTTTCCAAGCTAGATATTTAGCTCTGGATAGCACTAAATATTTAGCTTGCTAACTAAATATGTAGGTTGTTAGCTAAATATTTAACTATTAGATAGAAATCTAGCTCCTAGCTAAATATTTAGTTAAAATGCAAATTAGTTTGCAAATAAGCAGCAAAACCCATCTTTTATTTTGATATTCCACTTCCGCTTATCACCAAGCCAATTTGCATATTCGCTACATATTTAGCTTGAACCTAAATGTTATCGTCTTCATCCTTTTTCTCGTCTTCCTCCCTCAGTATCGACTGGAGACCTACACTGAGACCAGAACCAGCGCCTGGCAGTTGGAGCCTTACAACGGTAAACATTTTCTACTAACCAGAACCAGTTCAGGTCCACTCAGGTTTCCTCAGAACCTCTGCAGAGACTGGTTGGACATCCTGCAGAGGTCTGTGTTACAGCAGCTCTGAAGAAGCCTCTGACTGACTCTGCTAATCTCATGAAGAGGATTAGCAGCGTTATGAAGCACCTTTCTCTCCGTGTCTCTGTGTGGTTCTGGACCAGGCCAGGCTGTGGACGGCCCCCAGTACGGGGCGAGCCCCCCACCGTGGGACATCCCGGTGTCGCCGCCGCAGATGTACTCCAACAAGGTGGAGAAGATCCAAGTGCCACACTCGTCCTTCGTGAAGGTCTGACCAGGGTTATAATCGTTTGGGGGTTTTTTGTTATTGTTTAGTCCTATTTTGCTTTGTCTAATTCAGTTAGTTTTAATATTTTTTTTTATTAGCTAAATATTGTTTAGTTTTTATAAGTATAGTAGTAGTTTAAGTGTTTTAAATTTAAAGAGGTTAAAGTATTGTGATTATAATCGAGTGATAAAAAATACTATTTTCCAAAAGGGTTATGGTTTCTTGTGACTCCGGCCCGTATCTGGACCAGCGGCCGCTCTCTAACAGCCAGGTGTGTTTGTGCTTCAGGTGTGCCATAAATGCCATGGCTGTGGGAGGACGCGCTGCGCCGGCTGCTTCGGCCGAGGAATGGTGAGGTTCAACTCATAGGTTATATAAGACATTTCTTATTTAAAAACCACAATTGCAAAATCTTGTTTTTTCAACATTAGTAGAACACCGACAAAGTTCTATTTGTATTGTCATGTGTGCAAATAACATATATCATACGGTTCTGTATTTGTCAGACCGGTCTAGATGTTGGTTCCGATATATCATGCATCTTCTGCTGAAAATGGATCGGCTTTAACAAACTCCATCTCTCTCCCTGTTTCTCAGAAACGCTGCAGCTTCTGCCATGGTAATGGGCGGGCCAGAAAAAAACGCTGCACTTCCTGTCATGGGCGAGGCCGCCGCAGGTGAAAACGCTTTTTTACGCTTTAACGTCCTGCTGAGGGGTTTAGCTCAAACTGCAGAGTTTAGATTTAACATCACCATGACGACAGAGCAGGCCGGACCTCATCACCATGACGACAGAGCAAGCTAGACCTCATCACCATGACGACAGAGCAAGCGAGCAAGCCGGACCTCTGCGGGTATCATCTGCTGTTGCAGAACTAGAACCAGCAGCTGAAAAAGGTTCAACAAGCTGTTCTGATTCTGTTCTGGTTCTGTTCTGGTTGCAGTTCTGGTTGTTGTTCACTTGTGGCTCTGGTTCTGGTTCTGTTCTGGTTCTGGTTTTGCTCTGGCTCTTGTTCCTGTTGTTATTCTTGTTTTTGTTCTAGTTCTGTTCTGATTCCGTTCTGGTTCTGTTCTGGTTTCAGTTCTTTTCTGGTTCTGGTTCTGGTTTTGCTCTGGCTCTTGTTCCTGTTGTTATTCTTGTTTTTGTTCTGGTTCTGTTCTGATTCCATTCTGGTTCTGTTCTGGTTTCAGTTCTTTTCTGGTTCTGGTTCTGGTCCTTTTGTCTCCCACCCACTTCGTTCTCCTGGTGACTCCATGTTTGTTTCTCCAGGTGTGTCAGTTGCCGTGGAGACGGCTACAAGACCTGCTCTGTTTGCCACGGTGCCCAGAAGCTGCTTCATTTCATCCAGCTCACGGTCACATGGTGTGCTAGCTGAACACTCGCTCTCCTCTGACCCGGTTCCGACCCGTTCGGACCTCACCGTGTCCATCTGTTGTTGCCGTATTTCCAGGAAAAACAACCTGAGCTGCTTCATCCCGGACCGCCAGCCAGATTTCCCAGACAGGAAGTTTGAGAAGGTGTCAGGCGACCCATTCTTCATCGACGAGAACGTTCTGGTGAGACGAGCCGGTTCCGCCAGGTCCAAACTCTGTCCGTAGAAAGCTAACATTAAAGTATTTTAGAATATCAAAGAGATTAAGAACATCAAAGTGGTAAAAGATGTAACCTGTTACCATGGTGACCTCTCTCCAGGTGTATCCGATCCACGGCTTCCCTGATCAGGAGATCTGCGACGTTTCAGCCACACTGATCAACGATCACCTGTATCGCTTCACCTCCACCAGCCGCATCCTCCAGCAGGTACACACCTACCTTCTGACACTTTCAGGACTCCTGGGGCTCAGAGAGTCTTAAAAAGTAAGTGCACCCTCCACCCCTGATCCAGGGGGCTGCACTTACTTGATGGTGGTGAACCTTCTCTGCAAGATCGGCCATTTTGAGCGGAAGATGAGCTCAGTGCATTGACTATTAACCCATTTATCACTTTTACTGGTGAAAAAATGTTTTAAATCAACAAACTACTGTCAGCCTGGCGGGGGGCAAGTAAAGCCTTGCAGCCCACCAGGTTTATATTGCACTGGGGGAAACCCTGAAGCTACCTCTCTAAGGTCATTGCTGATGTCCTATCACTATGGTATTGCATTACCAAACATTGCATGACCTCCTGACCTCTGTGTGCCCCTCCGTAGCGTCAGACCATCGAGCTGGTGCCCCTCACTCACGCCTTTTACTCGTACGGCGGGAAGGACTACAGCTTCTACGTGTACGGGACGGAGAACAAGGTCTTCACTTCCAAGTATCCCACCTCCTGCAGCATTTTATGAGCTCAGCATGCACAAAAACACATACAAATCACTGTTGACCTCTGACCCCACACTGTACATATACATTTTATCTGTGATTAGAAGAGTTATGGACTGCTTTAAACATGCTGCCATCATGTTGGACCTTCAAGGTCGAATTAGAAAATTAAAAACCTTCATTGGTTCTTTGAGACACCTCCAGGTGTCCAGGATAAAACTTTGTGCTAAAATTATTTTTAAAAGACAATCTAATAGATAAATATTTCCACTAAAATATTCAGATAAATCTGAGTAGAACCAGAGGAAGCAGGTTCTTCAGATTCAAGAGGGTCAGTTTGGGTCTGATGGAAGAAAATAGTTCTAAAGGGTCTTTAAAAAACAAACCTGAACAGAACCGAGACACTTGAGGATCAAGCATAACTCCCTCTACTGGAACCCTGAGGTATTACCAGCAGATTAAAACAGATCATTTAATCACATTAAGGCTGAGATAAAAAAAAAAAAAAAGAAAAAGTTTATTCTTCCACAATATTTTTGACATTTATTATTTTTATCAGTTTGAAATTAACTAATAAGGCGTCACTTTTACAGAAAAAGCTCATTTATAATTTATCAATGAAAATTTTTGTGTGTATCAATGATTTTAGAAAATATTAGAGGCAGAATTCTGTATTTAAAACTAGAGGACACATTTATTAATGAATCAGAATCGCTAAACGTAGAAAACAACCAGGTAATAATGTGAAATATTAATGTATTGATTAAAATTTCTTACATTTCATACGAGTGAACACGATTTTTTCCTCTTCTTCAACTACTTTCTGTTTTTGAGATTTCTTTCTGATGGTGATGAAATCTAAACTCCTTTACATCAGCAACAGAGCCAGAGTTTGTAGGTTTGATTTAAAGCAGGGCTTTGACTAGGACAGTCAGATGAAGTAAAACTGCTCCATGATCTGTCCATGTTCAGAACTTTCAGTTTCAGTTTTATTTTCCTCAGTTTTTCTTTTACGTTCTGATTAATGGGTAAGCTACAGACAGAGTCAGTTCTGTTTATAATAGATGGTGTAAAATAGCATTAGCATTTTTGTAGCGTTCAGATTCATTATTTGATAGTAGGCTGACAGGAAGGGGGTAAGGAGAGGGGGGAAGACATGCGGTGAATGTCGTTGGGTCCGGGAGTCGAACCCGTGACGGCCGCGTCGAGGACTGAGGGCCTCCAAATGGGGGTCGCACTAACCCCTACGCCACCACGGCACGCCCAGATTCATAATTTCTGCAGCTGATTTGTTACACATTACTCAGGGTTTATTGCGCCTTTATTTGAGATGAAACACTAATTGATACAGAACCAGCAAATATCTACATAATTTACATCAATATGGACTGATTGATCTGTTTGAATATTGTAATGCTGTGTTTAGTTCCTGACCTGAAGTAAGTCATTAAACACGTGAGGTTTAGCATTTTGCAGTTTTCTGACGGTTTGCAGCGTTTTTGTTTCCGTTTCTCTCAGAACTTTTTGTCTGCTCAACTTTACAATCATGCTTTGATTTTAATGATTTGTTTGAACTGAAAATCAAACATGCAGCTCCAGTTTCTTTTTTTTTTAAATGACTAGTGTATTATCTCTAATCCATGCAGGATTAGAATTATTCATACACTAGCACTGGATTAACATCTTTATCAGTTTGCTTCCATCCTAGATGGTCGGTTTGGATCAGATGGAGTGAAAAACGCTTCAAATGCTTCATTAAAATCCCAACTCTATGCTACCCTTCATGGCTGTGATGCAGCATGTACACATGGAAATGTAGCTACAGTTTGTGTCATGATGAACTTCTAACACTGAAAGCTTCTCAATTCAAACCTTTTCTCTAGTTTTTCATTTTATTTTGCACCTTTATTAGTTCAGTCGCTCCATGGTGTCTCTGTTCATCCTCTCCATCTTATCCAAAGGAAATATTTTCATGTTTTAAACTTGTTGCTGTTTCATTGAACAGTTGACTGAGAAAAAATAAGCTTTAGTGGAACCAATTCACTTCCTCTGACTGTAAATAAAACATTTATTAAAGAAACTTTTCCTGGTTTATGAGAACAAAACAGCTTTTATGTGTATTTTATTGATCTTTGATGATTTCACCACTTTACTGTTATATATGTGACTGTAAGACAAATAAAACTATATTTTATACATCCATAAGGAGAATTTGTTACTTTATTTTAATTTCTAGAAACATTTATATACATATATAAACATTTATAATATATTGCATGAATGTCTTTGAGACAAGAAGTTTACATACAGAATGATTACTGTCTCTTATAGAATGAGGGAAAAGCTCAAACTTCACTATTGTCCTTTATATTGTGGAGGAGTCATATTCCAGATTTAATGGAAAAATCACAAACGTTCAACATTCAGCTCTGGATTCTGTAGAACCCGGCTCATCATGAGAGAAGAGGGAGACATATTTCCAGAAATAATTTCTCACAACTGGAATCATTTGGACTTTTTGATCTTCATGCTGAAAACTTCAGAGTTGCTGTTTGACCACTGAGAGCTTCATCGGTAAAAGTTTTACTTCAGCATTGCTGAAGAAAGGAAACATTTTGTCAGTGAAGGTGTGTGTGAAAGTGTGTATGTGTGTGTTAGTATCCAGGTCAGAAAACGACAGCTTTCCTCTGTCCCAGTCCAGATTCACTCTGATCCTCTGGATCTTCTTCTGGACTGAGAGCTCTGTGGGAGGAGCTGGAGGAGAATATGCTTCGTATTCACCATCAATGAACAACATAACCAACAATCCAGACTCTAAATGTCCCTTCCTCTGGACAGACTCTGCTAACACACCAAGCATCCATCCTTCACTGTCTCCAACATCAACATCCCAGCTGTAGTTCCCTGAGTTAAAACCCTCAGAGCTCAGGACCGACCACTCGACCTCAAATCTCTCTGGATTATCAGGAAGCTGCTGTTCTTCTCCTACAGTCAAACTGGTCAGATCTTCAGACAGGCAGAGACCTGGATTAGCAGTGTTTGGGTCCAGAACCAGAGGAGCGTAGGTCACCATGTCCTTCATGTTGCTCCAGATGTTGAAGGCCAGGTTGCCCAGATGTTTGGCCTGGTCTATCAGAGCTCCTGAGGGCAGCTGTGGATCCTCCAGCAGGGGGCAGCGCTGGACTCTTTCCACTGCAGCCTTGTAGTTGTGCAGGAATGAGACGTCTGCAGCTCTCAGCTCCTCCTCTGTGGCTCTGACTGTGTCTGAAAGAGCTGCTATCTCTCTGCTCAGAGCCTCCATCTTCTCCTTCATCATCCCTCTCTTCTGCTCCTCTTCCTCATTCAGTGCAGCTAGTCTGGCCTCCTCTTCCTCTGCTAGAAACTGATGAAGCTTCTTGAACTGCTCAACAATCTGCCTCCCTGTGTGTCGGGCCTGGACCTTCAGGTGTTCTGCTGTCTGATCAAACTCCTCCTTAACTTTCTTCCTGAGCTCCAGTTTCTTCTTTAAAAGCTCCAGAGACGTTTTCAGATTCTCTCTGTGATCCTGAGCAGCTTCCCGGATTGGTCTGAATCTGTGGTTGATGTGTTTATCTGAATCTCTACAGATTGAGCACAGCAGTTCTTGATGATCCAGACAGAAGAGTTTGAGTTTCTTTGAGTGCACACTGCAGAGACCCTCTGACAGTCTCTGATTTTTCTGCTGTAAGAAAGTATCACATAGGTTCTTCAGAACCAGACTTATGGGCGGATTAGGCTTTGGAGATTTCCTCTTACAAACTGGACACTCTCTTGCTGGTATCTCTCTCCACCAGTTCTTCAGACATTCCTTACATAAGCTGTGGCTACATGACAGAACAACCGGATCCTTAAAGACTTTTTTACAGACTGGACAGCAGAGATCCTCTGAAACTCTCTGGTCTCTCTGCTGTAAGAAAGTCTCACACAGGTTCTTCAGAACCAGATTTAAAGGTGGATCAGACCTTGAAGATCTCCTCTTACAAACTGGACACTCTCTTGATGGTTTCTCTCTCCACCAGTTCTTCAGACATTCCTTACAGAAGCTGTGGCTACATGACAGAACAAGCGGATCCTTAAAGACGTCCTGACAGACCGAACAGCAGAGATCCTCCTCTAACATGGAAGCCATTTTGTCTCTGAGTGAAGCAGAAAACACAGAAGGTCCAGTCAGTCACGGTTCTCCTCCCTCCTCTACTAACTTCCCTCAAAGTGTCTCTGAGTGTTTCTTGGTTCAACTCACCTTCAGTGTGAGCAGCTGGAAGCAGCAGAGTTGGAGGTTTCCTTTTCTGTCCTGGAGCTGGACTCACTCAGAGGAAGCTGCTAGTTTGGTCTGAAGGTGAATCTGAGCGTCTGGGAGTTTCTCTCTCTGCAGGAAACAACAATCACAAACTGTTTCCTGCTTTAGTTCAGCTCCAACTGAGGTGTGTTTCATCCCAAAGTCCAGTATTAAATCTGCTCTAAAGCTCACATTTTTACTTTTCTCTCCAGAGATCTGAGTTTGTAAAAAAGACAGCAGAAACATTTCCCACCCTGCTTCCTGTTTCAGTTCAGGCAGCAGATGTTGGGGGCGGAGCTTTAATGTCCCGCTTCACCCAAAACAAACGTGGTTTTCATTTTAAAGTGAGTCTGTCAGAAACATTAATCTCTGCACATTTTGGGGGGGGAAAAAAATTAATAATGAACAATAAACTGCCCTAAATGCTGCAGCTGTTTTACTCTGAAGAAAATCAGGAAATGTAGCTGAGTTAATTATATTTATTTTTCATTTTTCTTATGAATCTTCTCAAAACACCTTTTTGTTGAATTGACATGTCTGTTATCGCCTTTGCATTGCAGCAGGGGTATTTCTGTTTTATACTGCTTTTATTTTTGGTTCCTAAATATTGTTTTGGGAGGACGGTTATTAGTGTTGCACAAAGCAAGGCTCTGTGACGATGAAAAATGAGTGGAATTTAAATGAAATAAGGATAAAGACTGATGAATATTTTAAAAACTCATATTATAATTACCTTAAAATATATTCTGATGGTTCTAAGAATTTAAATGGATGTGTGGGAATAGGAATATATATACCAGAGTTTAAACAATATATTTCTAAAAGATTATCAAATCAGTTATCTGTTTTCACAGCAGAAATGGTGGAAGTTATACTAAGCTTACAGTGGGTGGAGGAGGTTCGACCAGACAGGGTGGGGATATGCACAGATTCCAAAGCAGTTTTAGAAAGCATTCAGGGAGAAGGAAATGATAGGAAAGATTTAGTATTAGAAATTCAGCACAGTTTATTTAGATTATACAGGGGTGGCATTGACATTTGGTTTTGTTGGGTACCAGCACATGAAGGTGTAAAAGGCAGATAAATTAGCAAAAAGGGCTTTAGAGGAGGCAATAACAATTACAATTCATTTTGGGAAAGGGAAATCACTTATTAAGAGAAAAGAAATGGGAAAAATGGCAAAAAACCCCAAAAACTTTGGGTTTGGTTAAAATTAAACTGTTATTTGTCTGACGTTTTCCCTCCAAAATGTGTTTGTTGGGCTGCAGGGATCTGACTGACTGTGTACCACACTGTGTCTTATAGGAATAAACTGACCCAGATCCTGATTCCAGTGTGACGTTATTGATCCTTTTTACAACTGTTACAGAAACATGAATCTCATTCAGGAATATTTAGACAAGCTAAGACCTGTCAGAGCATTTTGGTCGTGACAGCAATTTCTCCATCTCTGCTGTTTTTACACAAAGCAGTTAATTGAGAGTAGCCAAAAGATGTGTGGACATATGCAGTTCAAATTGCTGCTATTATTCTTAATAGTTGCTACAACAGACATGTAAAGAAGACTCCATATTACACGTTAAACTGAAACAAACCTGACCTTTCAAAAATGGGAGCTTTTACATCCAGATGTGCGAAAAATATGACAAAAAGCAACAGATTATTAAAAACTGCAGCTTTACTTACTGAGAAATAAGACACTGTCACAGATCTACTTGTACACAATAACTTCAATTCCCAAATAATTCAGCTGTAAATCATAAAATGAATCAACGGAAAACCGAAATTTAAAGATTAACTTGAACTTTATGATGCTGGAAACATTTAGCCGCAGCCGAGGGTTTTTGATTAATTAATTGTGTCATCTATCCACTTCTTGTAGGCACAGACGTCCATGAAAGCACTTGGTGCTCTGTATGCAAACTTTTTTTCTCCAATGAAGGCCTGAACGCCATGCAGCCTGTTCCTGAACACCCATCCTCCACCAGAGTCGCCCTGTCACAAACACAAAGCTTTCAGTTGTCATTTATCTGCTGCAATTTATCCAGTAAAATAGACGTCAAGTTTTTGAGCAGAAAATGGTTTAAAAACTGATGTACAAAAGATGTGTCCTTGTGGGAGCATTTCGCACTGTACCACTTCTGGAAAGTGTAGTCAAAGAACTCATATTTTGCAAGTATCTTTTCCATCTTTTTGTGTTTGTCAATCTTCAACTCTGCATACTGAAGATCATCTGCATCATGTAGGACTGTGGAGGAAAAGCAGCATAAACATGCAAGGTCTGCTTACGTGTTGACACGTTTTGCTCAGGATATCACTTTGTTGTCTGTGGCTATTAAACTGTAGTACGTCACTTTTATAAAATGATTTTTTTTACAATTTTATCAAAACTGCCACTATGTCCTCATGGTAAATATGAGACAGAGAAAACATTGATCTCATCCACCTCCTCCCCGTTGTCCTAGCTGTCTGCAGAAATGCACCACTCTAGGTCATAAACAACCAATCAGAGCCAAGGGGAAGATCTTAGCGCTAGCAATCAATCCTCTTGTACACCCTGCTCACTTTACAGAGGAGGGACCTGTAATGTGTGCTTGTTCAAATTTTCAGGCTAAGCTCAACGTTTTCTCAGTACTTCCTATTTCAGCTTTAAACAGTTTATCTCAGAGAGCTTTTGATTATCAAAACTTCAACAAGCTTGCTAAGTTCAGCTTCAGCAGAGAGTCTAAAAACTGATTTGAATCATCTGAATCATTTTGAGGTAATAACAAAAACAATGAGAAACATGAACATTCAACTCACTTCTTCTGTTAAAACAGCCAAATCTTGCTGATCCATAACCTGCAATCTGAACCTGGATGCCGCTGAAAGAGAAGAAAAACAAAACTAATTGATCCAAAATGGCGGACTTCCTGTTGGGTTTGGGCCATGGCTCTAAGAGACTTTTTTGTAGCTCCTGATAAGATACATCTGTGTATCAAGTTTCACAGATGTATTAAAGCATGTGTTAAAGCATGGCGTGGGGCTGATTTTTAAAAATATTCCAGGGGGCGTGTGGAGGAATTAAGCCACGCCCACCAAATATTGGACTGCATTCTTGTTGTGGGTTGGGCAAGGACCGATCACAGTGAGCTTGGTGCAGCCCGGCTGAAGTATGTCGAATTTAGAGCCAAAAGTATGGAAACGGCATCACCTGTCACTTTGCCACGCCGTTATGGCCACACCCTCCATTGAAAACTCTTGGCACTTTAAAGCAAATGAGACAGGATCACCTTGATTAGGTCAAGAGAGCCAGAGATGGAGCTTTCCAAGTAAAAAAAAAGTAATTTCCTGTTCTGAAGGGGCGTGGCTTAGATGATGTCATACTATGATGACATAGGATTGCCTGGCATCCAACCAGGACGACTCATGCCAAGTTTGGTGTCAGTTGACCTTTTCATGTGAAAGTTGGATCGTTTCGTTTGCTTTGGTAAGTATGCCAAGTTCGCTGCGTGGCCACACCCCCTAAAAAACTCAGGACTTTGCTCACTTTTAAAGCCCTGCCCCTTATCTGCATCCCGACTAAGAATGAAGCCGATAGGTCAAAATTCCTAGGAGAAGTTTGTTAACGTTCGATGCGAGTAAAAGTGAAAAATGGTCAAAATTTGCCCTTTGACCCGAAATGGCTGCTTCCAATGGCCGCTTCCATTGCATGCAGAGACCACTAAATGGGCAGGTGCTCAAAAAAAAAAAAAAAGGGGCACATCTAATCGCATTTTAGGACAGAATATTAAAGTCACACAGCTTTCAGAGTTTAATGAACAATGATAAATTACAAAATTGTGAGACATACAATCAAAGCTAAGGAAAATTTCTACATAGAACATACAACTATGCATATGTAAAATATTTTATTAGTAATTTCTTTCTGCAGGTCTATTTTGTTATAGGAAAGTATTACAACATTCAAACCCGCAATTTAGCAAAATATGTAAATCAGAGCTGGACCACCAGACATATTTTGTCTTTACAGAATTACACTGTTAAAAATGTATACAAGG
>CAEFZX010030436.1:0-56544 GCA_903066825.1 Alfaro cultratus | reverse complement strand
CAGCAAGTACTTTTACTTTTAATACTTAAGTATTTTTAAAAGCCAGTACTTTTTGACTTTTACTCAAGTAAAAATATGAATGTGGTACTTTTACTTTTACTAGAGTACATTTTTGTCTGTGTATTTGTACTTTTACTTAAGTACATTTTTTGAGTACTTTATACAACACTGCTTAGGCCATTACCTATTTATCAGGCAAGTCAAAAATGTAGGTGCAAATCACAAGGGGAAGCAGAGAAATGCAGGATGGATGCAAACCTATTAAACATTAAGACGATGACACTCAAAGGACAGATTTTTCATGATGTCCCAATCTAATCTAAGGCTAAAGATCACTACAGAACGTTTTACACCTAATTTATTTTACAGGCTTTCACTGCATAGGACTGAGATTATTGTATTGGTGGCACTGATGAACGGCATAAATGGACTGCAAACATTACATGGCCCCCAATAAATGTAATCTTTTTTTTTTTAATGATATATTGAACTGAGAACACAAATGGAAATTAAACAAATCTCTATGGTGTATGCTAATGATGTCATATATACAAGTAACTACTGTATGTCTGCTTTTCCCAGACAGTAAAAGCACAGTAAAGTTACTGTGAGAGCTTCAGTCCTCAGTGGACACGGCCCTGCATGTTCAAGGAAGTACTGCTCACTTTTCTCCGCATCTCAACTCATATCAAGTGTAATTACCTCTCTTTAGTTTTTTAATTATTCATGTTGGTGCAAGAATTAAAAATAGTTCAGTGGGACACTCTCAGCTCTATTCTCACTTGATCAGACTCCAACTTTTTTTCATGTTGAAATGGTACTGGAAATATTGCACTGTAAGCTTTCCCTTACAGTGTAATTTTAGAGGCTGCTGCATTTTTTTAACACCTTGGAAGTGAACTTTAACCTACATAGCCTCCTTTCTTCATAATTAGTTTGCTACTGTTCACTTTTATCCGTATGCCTTACATAAGACTTAAAAGCTTTTCTTGGGACTGAGAAAAGGAGTTTCTCAATTTAAATAATAAATGACATTTAATCTTAAAGGACATCAGAATTTCAAGGCTACAAAATGTTTGATAGCCATTCAACTTTTGAGAAAAGAAGCTACTATTAACATTGAGACTTTAAATCGAACCAATAAATACATTCAAAACGAGAAGAAATTGTTTTGTTTGGTTTAAGTTATCAGTGTATGCACTATTTGATGATAAAAGTCTTTTTTTTTACATCAATATTCTACCTTTTACAGTTTTCTCCAACAAGTCACTCAAGACGTGGATCAGTGATCAAAACTTACTTTACTAAATGCACAAAAGCACGTTTTCAATGAAATGTTGAAAGTCATTACAATCAGCTATACATTTTTGTCGTTTTACTTTTTGGGAACAGGGCATGGAACCTAAATGTCTGCCCTTGACTCATCAGTACAGTCAGAACTTGGAAAAAAACTTTTTCTTACTCTGCTCCATCAATGTGGAACTGCAGCAGGATTTGAAGCTTTCCACTTTGATTTATTTTGCACGATTCAATTTCAACCCTCTTATGAAACTTGCTCTTGTGTTTAACTTTTTTAATTGAGTAAAATTTGTTAATTGCTTGTTTTGTTGCTGTGTTTGTAATTTTGTTGGTTTTAATCAAAACAGGTTTCTCTTGAAAATAAGATCTTGGCTCTCAATGACTCAACCTGTAAAATTAAAGGTTAAATAAAATAATAAAAGTAGGCACCATTCCAATCTGTTAGGATATTATGGGTTTTTGAAAATTCACAGATGACATCTAAAATATCTGCACCAAAGTGCATTATGTCCAACACACATGGAGATAATCAATGCTTAGTTTCAAGTCACTGAATCAGTTTTTTTAGAGAGTAGCAGACGCTACAAGATATAGCAGCAGCCACCTGCTCAGTAACTGGGAACTACATCCATTGATATCTAAATGTTTTGAAATGTGGCTTCATGTCTGAACTCTCTTTGCAAATTACCTTCAGTCTCCTGAAAGCATCAAAAATGATTAGATTGAGTGCAAAATACCACAGGAACATACGGTCTCGGTAAAATGTGCAGAAACCTACATGCCACTGGGTGTGTGTGTGTGTGTGTGTGTGTGTGTGTGCGTGCGCATTTTTCTTCAATCATTCATCCTATCTACTTCAAACTTGGCAGGTGTTTTGTTTAGACCTGAGGAAGTGCAGTGGTGACTCCAAAGCTGTGTGAGATGTTCAAATATTTTGGCTCCGAGTTGTTTTCTGGCACACTTTCTCAGACACCTCTTCCTTGCCTGAGAAATAGCTTCACAGTGATTGTGATCTCTCCCATCATCAGAAAAATTTTAACCTGAAGGGGAAACATTTCAGTAAAATTCAAGTTGCAATAAGTTACCAGTGTAAATTTTGGTTCTTAATGTCTTTTTGATTCTTTCTATTAAAGCCTGAAGAAAACTGCCACATTTTTGAAGAGAAGTCACACAAAATCTGCAATTTCTTCATTTTTTCTTTAACATTTCTACCTCACAACGCTGCTACACCATAGAAAAGTTTAACTATTGATTGTCACTGAAGTTGGTATGCGAGTGGGAGTGAGAGGATGAATGAGCATCGGAGTCAGACAGGGGTAGAATGAGAAGAGAAGGCAGAAAGATGCAAGAGACACAGCTAATGGGAAACAGCAGCGCAAGCGCCTGCTGCTCAGAACTCAGTCCATTGAAAAAGATATATCGTTCTCACAGAGGAAAGCTGCAGGATGCCTGCCTTGTTAGCCAGACAGGCAGCAGGCTGCATCCCAGCAGCCTCTGTTGCATATTCATTCAGTCTGATTAATAGATCTAGATTCTGGGGGTGTTGTGTTTCTCTATATGTTCTCAGTCTATCTTAATTCTCCACAGAGAGAAAGGGATGTGCATCTGGTTTATTCAATGAGCCAGGAGGGGAGCTAAACTCGCATTCTACACTTGCAGCTAATCACAAAATCAATGTTTTTCTCTCCCTCCGCTCACTAGCTTGAAGAGCATTCTGCAATTCAAATTGAGATCATTTATAATTCTAATATCGTTATAGCTTGGATTGTTTTCCTTCTATACACAACTTTAAATCTTGCGACAGCAAGTTGCTCTCTGTTTCCGGCTCTAACTCAATGCGAATGCTCAATATGAATGCTTTATTCGCACCACACTTGGATTATTTGTAATGATAGCTCCTGGTTTTCTTGTGGATAACATTTCCACATCAGCTAACAATGAAAAAAAAGCCCAAACACATTTTTAACAACCTGAAGTTTGTGGGATGACAGAATGAAACAGGCCTCAAAATAGGTTACTTATTTGGTTCAATATTTTTCAGAAATCAAACTGGAATTATTTTCACAGAGAAGCTTGCATTTACCCACACTGCTACATTCATGACTTCATTCCCAGGAAAAAAAATGAGATCATTTAGTTACAGACGAATGAGCCAGAATAACAAATCCATTTTCAAAACAATAAGTCTGCAGTGTCTTCGTAATTGAGGCCCCGCAACATCTCCAGTCACACCAAGCACCAGGGGCTTTTAATCATTCTTAGATTTATTATTTTTTTTTTTAAATACAAAGCTTACAAACAGCGTAAAACTCTTTATGCTAAACCAAAGCATCAACTCTAATTAGTGAGATGAAGCTCTTCTGTTGGGGAGGACCCAGGCCAGGCAGACTCCTAAAGGCAACAAACTCTTCTCAGTTCATCTCTTAGCTCCAGTAGCAACAGTTGACCTTTAGACACAGAGATCCTTTCCTTGAAGTCTTGTCCCAGCTGTGATATCGCGAGGAACATCTAATTAGTCTTAAAAAGCTGTTTTATCACAGATGTGCGCTTAGTTTCCCCAACACTATCTGTAACCTGTCACATTCTCCTGTGTTCCTCAGTCTGTTGTTTGTGTCTAAGGAAACATGTTGCCCAAGTGACCCTGTGACACGCACAAAGAGTCTTCTGGGCATCCAACCAAGTCTCCCTGTGTTTTACCTCTGTGGATCACCAGGTGTGCTCCTGGCCTCTGAGGATCTGCCAAGGTTTTGCTTCAGTCAAAGAGTAAGCAGGAGCAGCTATGAATTTAAAAGCCAGAAATAATTTTTTGTAACAGTGCCCAGCATAACTTGGCACATCCACAAACTACAGGGTGCTTGCCGAGTTCCGCAACAGGAACGTGAGTATTGCGGATGTGTCAGAAAGGCTGAATCTTGTGGGTCTCATCCTGCGACTCTGACAGTCTTTTGGGCTTTGCACTTCACAAGCATCAGCACTTTTAAAAACAGAAATATTTAAGCCTTTCCTTTGAGACTCCCCGCAGTGGCAACATGGTGGGTACATTTGCTTTCCACCAAGCACCAATTTTCCATTTGTAAAGGTAAACAATTGCTGTGCAACACTAGGGGTATGCAGGGAGAAAATAAAATGAAGGAAATAAATGCAGTACGAAAGGATAAGCCAGGGGTACCACAAAGAGAAGGAACACATAAGAGAGAAAAGAAGAGGACACAGGATGAGTGACAAAACCTTATTGGATTTATTTGTCTTGCTCGACTTCTCAGATGAATCTCATTTATTATGGCTGACAGAGAGGGGAGCACACATCAAACAAGAGCACAGTAGAGACAAGCGTCTTTTTCTTCATAATGAACAAGATGCAGGTCCTTGAGTCTTGTAGTAAAAGCCAGAAAGTTCAGGGACATAACAATAAAGTTGTACTGTGATAAAACATGAATGCCCATTGAAAAAAAAAATCTCAAAAGACTGCATTTTTACATTTCCTTTGTGGAAGTAACCTTAGCCACAGACTAGAGCAGTGCAGTTTCAGAACACCAACTCAATTAATGCAACTGAGTTACAGAGCTACATCAAACATCTGCCAATGAACAGATGCACAGAACCCAATGCATATTTTTTAGCACTTCAGTTGTGTAGGTACAATGTCCTGGGTAGAAATAGACAATATTAAGTTCATTTGTCTTTTTAAATAGACTGTAGGTATGAGTGTGTGCATGTGTGGTCCTGTGCATCTCTGTGATGCTTTGTGACAGACTGGCAAACTGTTTGCTATGTCTTTCAAAGTTATTAAAGGGGATCTATAATGTAAAATTTATATTTTGCATTATAGGTTCCATCTACTCTTAGCCAGTAATGTCAGCATGTGTTACTTACTGTTCTTTTAAGTTCTTTTTGTAATGTCTTACTTTTTACTAGCTCATTTCTCAAATGTTGATATTTCGCAAGCATACGGTGTCAAAGTTACAGAGCTGGCTAGAGATAATTTCATAGAACTCAAGGACTTTCCGACACCGTTTCATATGGTTTGATGAAAAACAATGGCATGTTTTAAATAAAATAAATAAAACCATTTCAGCCACTTCAATCAGAAAATGAATGAAAATGTTCTTCCCTAAATTCCCTTGAAACATTTGTGGGAGAAAAGACATAATGTTCCTAACAGCAACCAGATGTTCAATTGTTGGTAACGACACGTCTTTCAGCAAAGTCTCTTAAAATGAGACTATGATTCCTGAACTGCTGGCAATGAACCAGCATTTATTTTCTCCCATGCACTGTTGCAAAAGAAACAGACTGTCCTTCACGATTCAGCGTGAATCAACATTCAGCAGCACAAGCAGGCAGCCAGCCTTTGGGTCTGCCAAGGAAAGCATAAACTTAATTAAGACCCATCTTACAAGGTGTGTGTGCGTTGGGAGGCCGGTAATGAAAGCCTAATGCAAGTCACAAATTGGTCCAACAAGCAGCTAAAACAGATGCCTGTGAAGAGTGCCGTATAGCCCCGCAGGGGAGAGTACGGGATTTCACTGCTAATATAAAGAGATAGCGCATTAACCAAGTTGCATGCTCACAGACATCCTCTAAAGTACAATCCTGGGGTAAGTAGTGCACCAAAACAATAGCTTGTAAAAAATAATTAATTTTTTGGCATGCAGAAACAAATTGCAGACTTTATAGTTGGAGAATGATCACTCAATATATTACCATTTCCTCCCTAAAAAGGTTAGTGTGCTAATAGGTTAAATGACCAAGAACTGCAAAATGCTTATATCCACTCAGTGACAGAAGCTGCAAATGATCCCCCTTAAAAGTCAACAGGAATTTAGAAAAGAAATCTACATTCAATAAAAAAATAAATAAATAAAATAAAACAAAACAGATCCAGTCTCTCAGAAAGGCAAGACTACACATTTTGCTGACAACTGAAGGAAATCTTTACTTTAAAGCCCCACAGGTCAACATTACTTGCAGTTTGAGCACAAGGTCAACATAGAGTGTGAAAGTACAGGAAATAACAGTGATGTTCAACCCACAGTCGCCATGGAAACATCAGGTCAACATCTGCTTGCACACAACACCCGACAACAAGCCCTGCAAATAATGAAGCTGATGTCAATTTTGATTGTATTACGTTTCAGGGGAATTCATCTACAAATAACAGTGAGTGATGTGGGTGTAAACAAGTTAATGCCAGATCCCAAGAACGTAGTCTTGCAACATTCAGTCACAAATACCAGTATCCAGGATTACAGCTCATGTTAGACACAAACTAAAAAAAAGTACTGAGTAAATTACAAGGAACAAACATCTAATTAAAGCATTTTTAGACGAGCACAAAACAATTCTCCAGTTCATTCATCTTTGCTTTTTGCCTCCCTAAAATATTGCACCTAAAACACCAATTATGTTCTAAACTGTACCTTGTAAGAAAAACAGAAGAACTCAGAGGACATGAGAGTTCTCACGGTTTTCCTGGTCCACTGGCTAAAGTAATCAATGCCAAGTCATTACAAAGACTAAACATCTAAGTAAGCTACATGAGAAATTAAACAAACCTGTTTAGACCCAATCACAATACAACACGATAACTTAGTGTACATTTATGCCCCAAAGTATAGACAAGCTGATTCAAAAACATGCTCAGAGCATGTGTTACTGTCCATGCAAACACCAACAAAATATTCCTTACTTTCATTGATTTGCATAAAGCATCTCGGGACAATAACTGCAGTAAATTCCTTTTCAGCTGTTTGACATTTAAACAGCAGACATTTGTTGTGCATTATATATAAAACAAAGGACTGCTAAGGCATTTTTGCTGTAGAAAACAATTCTGTCTTAAATATTAAGCTACTTCACTTGGGTTAGAGGAGTAGAAAAAACTAGTATGCAATACTTCAGGTCTTAGCACTGTTGTTTTGGAAGAAAAATGCTGCAGAAATACCAACTTGATATAACATTCTGCATTTGATAGTTATTAAAACAGCTGTAACAATAACAGTTTGACATTGTCGAAAAGGAAATTAAGTTAATTGTTGTCTTATCCATCCATCTATCCATCTGTCCATTTAGCAGATGAATCAGAGACTAAGTCAGGAAAGCAGAATAAATAGACTAGAGAATGGGTAGAGTACAGCCCAGTCTAAACCCTCCAAAGGCAGCAACAATAACAGAGACAATGTTCAGAATTTAGCTTAATCCAGGCCAACACACCCCTTGTCTACACTCTTTAGTGCAGAATCTTCTTCAGTCCTCTGAGGTTTTGTATTGTTTTTACACCAACAAGATTGTATAATATTTGTTTAACAAACAACTCCAAAATCCTAAAAAAGAGGCCTGCTGTGTAGAGCAAAGTTTTATCTAAAATTTGTTACATTTCCAAGTATGTAAGGAGGTTTAAAATGTTACTGGTTTTGTCATCATAATTAAATCTGATTATTCTCATGGTGTTTACAACAAAGTTAAAGTAATGAGAATTAAGTCTAAATTATTAAACAGCTTGACCCCTAAATAATAAATACATCCAAGCAACAGCTAGCCCGTTTAAGTTGCATATAGTGGTAATATTTGGATAATGTTTGGACAAGTTCTCACTCACAGAACTTGAAAGTGACAAATTTACACAGAAGGGTGTTAAAGTCCAATTCAACACTAGGAAGAGCTGGGAATCAACCCTTAAAACTTTAAGCGAGAAGACAACCACTTAACCTCTCAGCCACAGCTGCCCCACAAGTCATTTTGATTAACAAGCACAGTGTCACATCTTTATGGAGAGCCCTGGGTGAGCTTGTCAAGGAGGTTCAATTTGTTGGAGCAAAGTTTATTGACGTTTTCTAAAATAGAATTAACTATTTCTTTGACTTGTTTGTCCAACAGATTTCTATTGGTTTAAAGCTTGTTGTCATGTTAGATTTCTACTGATCCATGACATTATGAGAATTTAAGAACTAATGAGTCTTACCAATATATTCCGTGATGTTATATATGTTTAGGAGATATTTCCTGTTCTGGACATAACCTAAATAAGTTATGTTTTATGTTGGCACATGTTGGTTTTGAGTAATTCAAAGCTAAAACCTATGTTAGCCAATCAAAGTTCTTCAAAACAATCACAGCTTCCTATTAATAATTTAATAGTGCATTAGAAAATAAAATTACTAAAAGATGAAATGATGTCAATTGCGAATTATGTCAAGGCAAGTATGTGAATATGATGGCACATCATTTGTCGCAGACTCTAATGCGTTGGATCCTAAATCTTCATTATTCCTTGTACACACACACAAATAGTTTTCTCAAATCTCCACTTTGGTCATTGTTTTTATAGATAATTATTTTTAGTGATAAACTGAGTTTTCATGCGGATGAAAGGCAAAAATGAATAAAAATGTGTTTTCCACCTTGTATGCTACGCCTGGAGTTTTCTCTGGCTGCATGCCGCTTACAGTTATGTGTCTCACTCACCTGTTGCTGTGCACTGCCAGGCAGATGGCTAAAGGAGAAGACTACTGCTATTTCCCCAAGCTTACAAGAGCTTGATGGTAACATTTGCATAAAAAAAGTGATTATACTTTATAGATAACATTGTTATAAGTATAATAATAAATCTAGAATGCTGTTTATAAAACAATTTCTTGTTAATAATGTGGTACCCTGAAACCATAGCAATATTAGTCACGGTCATACCACCAGGAGATTCTCATACTTCTCCTGCCCGCTTTAATTTAATAAAAGGATCTTATCGTAAGCAAACCACATCTGTAGCCAAATTTTAAATTATTAGTGGTTAGGAAATACATATAAAAAAAAAACAAAGTTCCTTCTCAAATATAGTTTCACTTCTTTTTTTTCTTGTCTTTTTTTTTTTGCAGCAAACACTGTCAGCCTAAATTTAAAATGCTCTTATAAGTGTGATAAGGCTGTGGTTTCCATGGCAACAGCACACTCCTTCAGATGTGGAACGGAAGAAAGGGAGACATCCCAGTGCGTGATTGTAGCCTCTTATGGTAAATGTAGTGCATCTGATTTAGAGGTTTAATAATAATCAGGCGTTGATTATGGTGTGTGCATAATGAAAAGAGGGAATATTAAATAAATCTCTGCTTGAAAGGTTCAGTAAACTAGTGCTTTAGTAATGGTGATGAACTACGTAAGTGGATTTCATGTAACAAATCTGACCCAATTATCATTGCATTTTTCTAGTGAGACATTTCTATACATGTGTACATCAAATTGAAGAAACCATGTTTTGCAAAAAAAAAAAGAGTTTTCTGTAACAAAATGAGGAAGCTGAGTGGCTACATTTTGGTATGCAGCTGAGTGGTCAGCATTAGCAGCAAACAGGGTTGCAGCTTTCTCCATTTCATAAATATTACAAGAAGTGTTTCAGCTTTTTTTCACCCAACAGAATAAATTCATGGCTATCATGTGTCCAACCTAACCAGGGTCAACAAATGATTTGAATTTCTGAAAGGCAGACAAAAAAATGTAGCTCTCAAAAGCAATGTTTAAAAATACCCAGCTACATTGGAACTATAAGGTGCAACAGCTAATAAGAGAGCCAGTAAGAGAAAAGTGAAGTACTTCCATGGTTATTGTTTGCTGAGCAGCTGATACAACCCATTAAGGTACCTCTGTTTTGGCAGGAGCTGTGAGTTAAGGCCAAGCAACAAACACTGCAGAAAAAGGTTGTTTGTAACCTGAAGCAGGTTACCTTTTCATCTCAGCTGAAAGAGAGCACAGCTTTCTGTCCATCCTTCCTGTCATGCAGCAAGAAGTCTAATTAGGTAGATGACTCACTGGCACAGTCCTTTGCGTACTATAATGAAGCCAAAAATCTGGAGCTCTTCAGCGCTGGAACAACACAGGCTGCAAGTTATTAACACCTCCTCGTATAAGAGCTCAATCAATTAAAAACAAGATATAAAAAAAGAAAGAAAAAAAATATGTGAGCTTCAGGCCTAATTGAGCAGGTAGGTGATGACAAACAGACATTTAATGCCCTCACATGATGAGCTAGAGGTGAAGAGGAGATATCTTGTGAAGTGTCAGCAGGCTCCTATCAGGGCTGATTAGATTGAAAGCCAAAGGCTGCACACTCAAAGCGCTGTTGACAAGTACCCTAATAGCTTCAAATGATAGTCAGACCTACTGGCTGAGAGAGCGATTAGTGATGTTGATGATGATGGTCTTCTTTCACTGAATTCACACTGACCTGGATGAACAAGATGAAGAGGAGCTTCATTAGAAACAAGAGCTGCAGATCAAGCTGTACCTCTGAGTTACTGGTTCGTCACAAGGAGCAGAGCTGGAAACCAAGTATGTCTTACTAAAGCACATTCTTTAAATAATGATGGAAACGTTCATAAAGGTGATCTCTTGACAAATTAAGTAAAAGAAGATAATCAGTATTTTTTTCCAGTTCGTTTGTGGAGGTGTCACTGTATTTGAACTCTGATGTGGACCAAAAAAAGCAAACTTTTTTACAGCTTACAAACCTACATTTTGGTTCGGTTGAAGTGAACTGTGGTATGTTCAAAAGCATATGTGAATGCCAGGTGGACCGGAGAGCACTTGAAAAGCACAAAATGACATTCTGGGTAAATACAGCCAAAACAAACGCAAGAGTCTACTGCTAATGTTTTTCTACCAAAGACAAAAAAAAATCCTACAGTTGCTCAAGTTATTTTTGTGTACCTTTTGTGAAGAAAGAAGTGGTGCTCAGAGTTTTCTTCAGACGTTTTTATGTCATTTCCTTCAGTGGTTCTTTGTGCAGCACCACCACACACAAGGGGGTGAACTGATTTTTCAAAGGATTTAGTTCACTGTGCAAAGCGAACCCCAGTAGCTGAAAATGTAACAAGTGCTGCAATTTTGGTCTTGTATCAAACCGCATCTACCGTACTATGAGGCGTGAGAACACCCTACATCTTATCAGATGTCTCAGAGGGGAAGGCATTCACTGCTTGAATCTGGCGTGCCTACATAGTTTAATAAAAACATCAAACTCACTCATGGTGGAAGAACTGTCCTTCTGCAATTCATAGACACAATCCATGTTTTTATTTTTTATTTTTGCACTAGTGGCCTCTTTTTATTACCAGCTTGACTGGAAGACTTGCAGAGAGAAGGGGAGGACATACAATATGTGTCTGGCCAGGGTCACTCAACTTGAAAAATACAGGGGAGAATAAGATATTTAACCCTTTCAACTGAGGCTTGAATGGGTCAGTTACTGATATCTTTAAAAAGTTATGGTTTCTAACGACAAAAATTTAAACCATTCTCATAGTTTAAAGTGTATTTGCAGAGATGTTTGAGAACTTTTTCACAATTAATTAAGTAGCATGTGTGCTACACAAGCATGAAAGTGGCATGAAAGTGATATGGATAGTGAGTGCATGGAATTTTTTCTATTAAAGTTAACGCTACAATTAATCTAATGGTTTTGCTTACACTCGAGTTAAAGCGTAGATGGGGAAAGTACAAATTCACTCTACTTCACCATTTTTTGGGAGAATTGTACTGCATCAGAAAAAAAATGTAAGATATTTTAACTTTTCAAACCTGGATAAGAAAGTACTGAAATCTAGAAAAACTGAACTGAGCTAAAACTGAATGTATGATTGTCAAGGGCATACAGAGGATTCCATTAAACATGTAACAGTGGCACCTTGAAAACAACTACGTATGACATTTTTCATAATTACTTTAATGCTTCAATTTACTTTACTTACTTAGTTTAGTTCTTTGGTTTTCACAAAGTAGTAAACTTTTCAGGCCAACCTAAGCAGTACTCCAACTCTAATAAACTCCAGCTGAGTTTTTATTTGCCCTTTCAGCAAATTATTCTGTGAAGAGTTTGTTCACAACAATTTCACAGACTTACTGCATTACCCAGTCTACTGGCAGCTGTAGTTTTAGAGGGAATTACAAATGGATGAGCGCAAAACTAGTCACTGTGGCAACAGCACACCTCAGTTTCACTTGTGTTGCTCCAAAGGAACATGTTTTTTCTTCCTCCCCAGAAAGAATAGCAATATTAATTTCAAGCTTTGCATTCAGATCTGCAGAGATTCCTACATTTAAAAACACACACAGGAGATGCCAGGCTGTCAATTCCCACTAACAAAAGTTTCTATATCCTCAGCAGCAGCTTCCATAGGAGCATTTTCTTCATCATAAAGCTGGGTCAGTATGGACAGGGAGATGCTCTTTTCCTCCCAACACAGCCAAGCAGTTGCTGCTCATCTAATGAGATTAAGCCAAGTCGTGGAACATCGACTCAAGAGTGGATGGGACCAATTAGTCTGCTGTCTTCCCCTAAGAAACAATTACCACTTCTCAAATGTGTCAAACTACAAGGTAATAACAAACATGCTGTTTAAAAAATGCTTTTCATGACGAAACTTTTTCACCAGATATGCCTCAGCAATGTGGTCGGGGTTACTCGAGAGAATGCTGACACTTAAGGCATAGATCCAATAATAGGCTCTGTTTACTCTGTATATGGGGGGTATTTACAATGCTCAGATTGGCCAAGCAAATAAAGCAAATACAAAGAAAATGTTCCTTCCTCAGACGTGTAAATGGCTACATTCTGAGTACTGCAATAATTTAATCTCAAGGCTGGAAACTTAATACTTAAATGGGCTAGAATAGCTAACAAAGATACAAGCAGTAACATTTGAACACACACTAAAAAATCATAAATTAAATCTGTAAAAGGTCCTCATTTAATCAAACGCCAAAATAAAATAACACAGGATACTGCTTTCCAGCTCTAAACAAGCTCTACCTGAGGCTATAAATAAAAAATGAGATATACTGTAGTACTTTTTTTATGTTGCAGACGCACTAAAAAAAAAGAAATCATTATAAAAAGAATTAGATCAGACGGATAGAAAAGTTAAAGGGAAAAAACAATAGAACAAAAACCATCAGGATGTGTTAAAGACAAAAAATGTCCTTCAGTTCATAGAAACGACTAAAGCTGAATGCTGTTGCACAACTCCTTTATGCTCCAGAGACTCCATCAAAATGCTGTCCCACTTTAACAACTCTGTCAAACTGAATCACAGACCTGTGATCAATACACACAGGTCTAATGCGTGTGCATTATTTTGAATAAAGAGCTGCTTTTTAGGACGTTTGTGGCATCAATAATCCGTTGTAAGTATCTGTGTCATGCAGAGCATCGATCACATTGAACAAGCCAGGTCTCAACGTGTTGAGAAATATTTATTCTCCTAATTGATCGATCAGTCTTTGTTGTTGTCAGAACACCTGTGGTCCTGCGCTTTGGTGCTGCAGACTCCAGCAGCGCTTCAAACTCATACCTTTGCCTCTAGAGCAAACTCTGCGTGGACACCAAATCGAAAAACTCAGAGCAGATCTAAAGCGAGTGGGTGTTTCTTGGTAAACACAGGTTTCCGATAAATATATGCTGGGGATGTGTGTTTTTTCTAAGTGTTGCTCTGGTGTTTTTAATAATGTGATGATGCAACTGTGTCTGAAACTTGATCCAGAGAGAAAAGTCAGTCACACCTTTTTCAGCCCTTTCCTTGGAGTCTCTGTGTGTATCTCTGCTCCTCTGCTGCCCTCCCACTGCTCACAGCCCTGGCTTTGCGGAATAGCAGATACAGGCTCTCAGCAGGGCTGTGTGTGGTTTCAGTTTAACCAGGCATATCTCTGCCAGCACTTCTTTGACTGTGGACATCACTCACCGCCTCAGTCTAAGAGCCAAACCCAGCTGCTCTATTCTGAGCCACATGCATGGCTAGTCTGTCTGGAAAAGTCTGATAGCCTGACACAATGCCGTCACTGCTGTGTGACGTACCGTAGGAGAGACCTGACGGATTTATGAATAAAGTTGGGATCCATTTGTTGGAAGGAAGACTTCTTCTGTTTCATAGCCAAGCAGTCCTTGTTTATTGCGATGGCTGTGCATACATCACTGCCTTGACTTTACAGTACATGCATTTAAGTAATCAGCTACATTTTAACAATTACATCAATGAATTCTAAACATTCAATTCTTTGAAAAAGTATTTTCACCCCAAGAACTTTTTACAATGTATTTTATTAGGCTTTTATCTAGACCAATGCATAATTGTAAAGTGGAATAATAACAGCTGATTTTTTATGGATTTGCTTATAAATATAAATTTGTGCACATCTATTCAGCCCCGTTGACGTTAATATCTTGTAATATCACCCGATGCTTCAATTATATCTGCATGTCTTCAGGATATGCTGCCCAAAGGCTTACCTATTAAATAGATAGTTTTTGTGAACATCAATTTTTGAGTTTTGTTGCAAATTCTCAACTGGATTCAGGTATTGGAGCAACATGTGGATATGGTTTTTATCTTGCTGTAAATTGAACCTCCACTACTGTCTCAACTCTCTTTCAGGAGTGCTCATTGTTTAGCTCTTTTGAACTTTCAATCAACTCTGACTATCTTTCCTGTCATGCTAAAGAAAACCACCCCATAGTATGATGCTACCACTTGCTTGATTCAGAGTTTGGGTTGTGTTTAGGGTGTTAGTTTACCGCTACGTACAGCATTTTCCATCTATTCATTCATCTCTCCATCCATGCAGATTTGAAGGGGAATTTTTTTCCATCTCCACTGGTCATTGGTCTAGAGGTGTGGATAAGCTCTATGGGCTCCAGTCCATCAAAGGTGCAACACAGTGACAAATAGACCAGTCAGTTACAACTCAGACCTAAAGGCAATTTTAGAGAGACCAATAAACCCAAGGGTCTGCAACCTGTGGCTCCAAAGCCACAAGTCGCTCTTTATACCTCTCACAATAACTCTTATTGACATTGTCAAAAAAAAAAAAAAAGATCTAAATGATGTTTGTAAGCATAGATATAAAAGAAAATGCAGGTTTTATCAGTTTCTTAGTTCATTTGGATAACTGTAGTCAAATGCCACAACAAATTACCACTAAAAGTCAGTTATTTTTTCCATGTAATTTGGTTGGAAACTGTAAGCCTTTTTGACATAATTTTTCAAAAATATCAATATCCCAACCTTGGGATATATTTTATATTTTTGATTATTTTAAAATATATTGCATCTGTAGTTTATCCAGTGAGTTTTATTTAGATGCAGTCAGGGTGGATATGGCTCCCTTTTCACTCTACAGTCATGGTTTTGGATTGTAGAAGGAGGCCAGAGTGCCAACTAATAATTTTTCACTGTAAATAGAGCCTCTCACCTAAGGTGTAGATCCCTGCAGCTCCTCCAGAGTCGGACCTCTTAGCTGCTTCTCTGATGAATACTCTGTTACCTGGCATGGTGGTTTACACTCACAGCCCATTTTCAGAAGATGGATCAAACAGTTACACCATGAAAATTTCAGCTCGGAATCTTTGAAGAAAAAAAACTTTGAAGTTAGTGGTGTCGACATGACAAAATGTGAAAAGGCATTCATACTTCTGCATGCCACTGTATCTCACAAATGTTAGAAATGAAAGATGTGCACTTGTGGTACAGGAAAATTGTCTGACTTTGAAAAAGGTAAGATGCTCAGTGTCTTGATTTAGTCACCCACAGTCAGCGTCTGTGTTTGTTTATGCAGCAGATCCAAGAAACCCTCGGATAAATTAGGCCTCAGGAATTTTCTCTGAAGCAGGAGCTTGCTTCAGTTTCCATCTGTCTATAGCTTTGCAAGCACCCTTATAGCTTAAAAATGCATCTTTTTTCCTGCACAGCATAAACTTACAAGACAGCATTTCTTTTCTTTTTTTCCATACACAATTACAATTGTCAGTTGTGGTACCTCTGCCAACCCAAGCGCTAAACACCTATTCTGTCCTGTGTAGTAAGTGCCATAAAGCCCCTGCATACAAGAAACATTCCCAAACTACAATTTTCCTTCAGCATTGTAATGCAAAATGGGATTATTGTTTGGTGAGCTGATATCTCTGCTCCTGACTGCTTCTTTGCTCCTTTCCCAGTCGCTGTTTTTTTGTCGTTTTGTTTTTTATTGAGTTGTTATTCAGACCTTTTTGGAAGTGGTCTGGTGTCTAAAAATTTCTGTCACTGTTGTCTCCATCCTGTAGGGCATACTGGGTATCTATGGCAACCGCAGAAGGGACAAGAACAGACCGTTTTCTGCTATATTTAAGAGCATGATTAAAAGAGAGAGATTATTTTAAAACAGAAAAAAAGACATCTATAATACACTTGCAGAGATTCAATTAATCATGGCTTCACACGGTTATGGAAGGTTTGTGATTCTGTTTATTTTGGATTGCTTCTCGCCTATTTTGAGTGCAAAAAAGAGACTTTTCAGACTTCAGAAACTTTTTCAAAGTTTCTTAAATTTCTCCAAAGAGACTTAAGAACTTATTGGCATAAGCACAGGGATGGTTGTTGCTCTCCTTTTGAATTGCACCCCAGGATACTGCAGTCTGGGTAAAGAGATTTTCATACCAAAAGCTGGTCACTGTAACTGAGACCAGCAAATCTCTTCTTATGGTATTAAGACATTAAGTTAGTAGCCAGATACACTAGAATGTTCTCATTGGATAAGCAGATTATAGCCCTGAATATCCTTGTGAACACTTAAGTAGCAACCTTACAAGGTAATAATTTATGTGATGCATTTTTAAAGCTAAAGCTATCTTTCAAGCAACCACTTACTGCTTGAGTGCAATTTATTATTTGCTCCAATACATTTAAATTTGTTTACCAATAAGAAGAAAGATGCATAATGATTAAAAAAAATACGTGTTATTGTTTGAATCATTGAATGCAAAATACTGAATAGCTCTTGGGCAGTGCTAGTCATAACTCACTAAAGTGGTGCATCATTTTGCATGCTGACATTCAAGGGCAACAGACAGTAAAAATCTCTACTCCTCTCCTTGATCTACAACTAGGATCATCATGAGCTGCTGCTGTGATGCTGGTGCAAATGGGAGGGAGGTCGGAGCTGTGAAGTGACAAGTGTTTAGCTTGAACTAGTGAGACTTTAGTCACTAAGAGCCCTCAGGACAAGTACAGACCATCTCGACAACTAAAGTGCTGACATTGGGATAATGAGAGACGCTAACTTCAGAGACAATGCTTGAAACGATAAAGATCAAAGGGTGGTATTGATTAAGAAAAAAGAAGGCTCCTTCCTTACAAATTTCAGTCTATAGCACCAGAGAAAGCAGTTATTTTTTCCCCAATCTGAGGATTTACCCTTTCCTATTAAAAAGTGCTAATTTTGTGTCAGCTTTTCAGATTTCACTTTCTGTGCAGATTGCAGCTCCTTCAATATGTTCCATTAGGTCTACAGTTTTCTAGAGCGTACTAAGCCTAACCCACAAAGACCTTCTTTTGATGTATAATGTAAGGAACAACACCAGTGATTCAGTGCATAGCAGCAGGTTTGAAAGAATAAAAGAATCACTGATGGAGTTTCAAGTACACTCTCTGGATGGATGGGTGGATGGATGGAATCTATAGAAATAATTATAACAGTCAGTTGCAATAAGTTACATTTTAAGTCATCACTATTTTATAAAGGTGTAAAAAAGTAGAACTGCAACAAAGCTTCAGTATATTTGTGTTTTACTTCCATGTAAAGCCAGAAAAAAAAACTCTCAACCAACAAACTGAAAATTAGTCAAATAATTGATTAAGCCGCAGAAAGGTTAAAAAATTTTATTGCACACAGGACAAAACAGTAAAGAAGTATTTTCTGGTGCAGCATAGATAGCAAGTTTATTAAAGTTTGTAGAGACTGCCTGCCTGTAGCCAGTGACTTGGCAACAATCAAAATAAAACTTTCAGCTTAAAATAGAGATAAAAACAACGCCACGGCTTCTGACTGACAGTTGGGCACACAGACAGTTCTACTGTATCATGTTATATTGACTTCCACTCATTTCCTGGAGACTTGTGTGAAGAATAGCAGCAATTTCTGTCCCGCATCTTAGCTGCAAGCTAAATTATCTGCTATTTTAAAAAGGCTTAAAAAAGGCTTACTTTCCGCCAGAAAAAAGGAAGTCCCCACAACAACATAGCTGCGTCAACAGATGTATACCCCCACAGCATGTGCAAAACAAGTATACACACACACACACCTCCAGGGCTCCCACAGAGCCAGCAGAGCCACCTCTGATCCCTTTGCCCCAGTACTGACTAATGAGCTCATGATGAGAGATTTGCCAAATCTCAGCTTGTCTTTTGCAGCATCCAAATCAGAGTGGAACACACAACTGGGGGTTTTACATCCTCAGGAACCTGAAGGAATAAGTGCAGGTGGGGGAAAGAAATATGATGCTGTAGTGATGTTAGCGAGGAAAATAAAAGATATTATCTAGGTAAGACATTTTTCAAAAGCCAACAGGACTAAATTCTCCTTAAAATAACCTAAAAGTGGTTTTTATGCAGTACAGCTGGTGTAACTTCCACTGTTATTCCCAGTAAGTTTTAAAGACGGTCTTACTTAGGAAGACTGGGAAGAAGCTCCAACATGTTATTCTACCAAAAAAGCAGTTTTGCTACATCTGTTTGTGCAAAGCTTCACACATACACATACAGCCACTGTACATATGCACAGACTGCACAGCACACCCTCCTTCCATTCATTCCTTCTGCATCATTTCTCTTCATGGATCTTTTCCTCACGTCGCCCGCAGGTCTACAGGATCTGTATAATCTGATCTTCCATCACTCTGTGGCTGGTCTGTGCACCAGGAGGTGGTGCAGCTTGATTGATTGGAATTGCCTTACAGTTTTGTATTTAAAAACAGCTTTGCTGACATGGACAAACAAGCCACATCCCTGTGGTGGGAAAAATATTCAAGATGTGACAGCTACACAATAAGAAACTGGCTAAATCTGTTTCGGCTTTCTGTGTGGGGAGGGAAGCAGGTCTGCTGCAGAATGCAAAGAACAATGGAGGATGTTTTGTGTTACTTTGTTGTAAATGCATGTAGAATGAATTCTTACTCTAATTTGGAGGTCCTTGCACAGTGCAGATAGATTCTGGTTAGAAATACAAAAATCAAGCGACCAGAAATTTAAAAGTTTTCTGTTGAACGGTTCAGATCAGGAATCATTAGGAGGGAAGGAGGCATTAAATGCATCAAAATTAAGAACTCCTAACTTGTACTTTGATGCATTTTATTTAAGTTTAAGGAATGTCTGAAACATTAGTAACACACGTTTTGATGTATACATGTAGATAATCACATTGTTTTCTCTTTTCTGTTTTATAGTCCATGGAAAGGAGCCTGATTCATGTATCTCTAGTTTTGGGAAATAATTATTCAATAAACTAACAAAATATTCTAAATTACCCTCAGAAAAAAGGCATTTAAGTTTACTAAAACAATAAACTGAAAACAAAATGAATTTCAAAGAAATAAAGGAATAAAAAGAGGCCCCTTAGTTTTTCTGGTATCCAAGCTTTACACAAAGAGAGTAAATTTAGCCTTTTTTTTTTTTTTTACATTAATTTATAAAATTAAATCAGCATTCACAATTATTTTGCCTGCTTTGTCTTGATGGGTCTGAATATAATTAGCAGTATTGTTCATCAGTGACCACACTGAGCAGGCTCTGCAGAGCGTACAAACATCTGCACGAAGCTGCATGCTGTGCAGATGTTCATATGCTATAAGAAAAGGAAAACGCAGATGCTTCAGTGGGAAAAAAAAACAAACAAACAAAAAAAAAAAAACAGGCCTATGACGATTATCACAAAAACAGCAAATTATCAGCCTGATTTAGCTGGAGGGCAGTTAATGGCAGCAAATAAACACATAGGCACACAGTCCCAACACTCCATCTTAAGAATGTTGTTTACTCTGGTAATAGCTGACTAAATAATGACATCATCACTTTAATATGTAATCCAAAAAAAAACCCAACATAACAAAAGATTTCCCTAGGCTACATTGCTCTTCTTGAAATTATGTGTCTATAAAATACTAATCTAAAGACAATAAACATATCTATTCTGTCATGAATCATGTTGAATGGTTAATCAAAAAATGAGGAACAAAACTTAAAAAAACCCACAGGTAACACAGCGCAGGGAGCCAGAGCCAAAACAAAAACAGGACTGCAGGAGAAAAATGGCAGAGAATCAAAAGGGAGATGACAAGATTTAACAGGAGGAACCACCAAGGAGGGTGAGCAGGGAAAAGGTTTAAATACTGTGAGGGTGAATGCTGGAACGAAAGACCTGGGCTGATGAGCTAACAGGTTGCAGGTGTGAGGGGAGAGAGCGAAAGACAGAGAGAGAGAAAGAGAGAGAGAGAGAGAGAGAGAGAGAGAGAGAGAGTGGCACAGGGGCGAGGGAGAGTATACAAGGGATTAGGAAATTAATCTAACACTGAAGAAGAACTAAAACAAGAGATAAGAACTAAACATAACTAGAAACACTAAGAAGGATGGAATTAAAGTAAAAACAGAAACAAGTGATCTAATCAAAGAAATAGACTAAGAAACACAATCAAACTAGAATGAAATGATCAGAACAACCCAAGATCCTAACATATTCATTATTTGTCTAATCATTCCTTTCAAAAGTATTCATACCCTTTCACTTGTTCACATTTTACAACATTACAATCAAAGTTTAATGTTTTATTTTGATTTTATGAAGTAGATAATACACACTTTTAAATATTTTTATGCATGAGAATCTCAAAAGTAAAGTATGTTATACACATACACTGTAAAACTACATGTTGTTGAAACAACATCAAGAAAGTGTCTTGACAGCTTTGCATATTCAGAAAATAACACTTGTGCAGAGTCTGCTTTGTAATTTTCAGCCTTTAGCACAAATTCCCAATCAGATGTAAATGTGGTTTTTGAGTGGGTCATTCTGACACATGAATATGATTTGATCTAAACCGAAACATTGAATATCTTGCTGTATTTTTAGCATTACTGTTCAACTGGAAGATGAAACTCATCCCCACATTAAAGTCCATTTTAACCTTTTAGGTTTGGTCTATATTTAGCTCCATCTACTTTTTCATCAACTCGACCTCCTTTCATGGTTTCTTCTAAAAAGTATTAAAAAGTCATAGCATGATGCTGCTATCACAATTTTGGACCATGGTATTTTCAGGGTAATGTGCATTTTCTGTCACACATAGTGTTTTGAATGAATCAATTTTGGTCTCTTTTAACCAGAACCACATGTTTGCTGCATCGTCTGCATAACATATGGCAAAATGCAAATGTAACTTCTTATGGCTTTTGTTTAACAATAGCTTTTCGGCCATAATACACAGAGGAAACCCACATATGCATGAAGAGAACATGTGAATTCCACACAAAAAGAAAAGAGCCAGGATTTAGACAAACCATGCAAAACATGTTGAATTTTTAATCTCTAAACAATAAAATAAAGATGAACTGAAAATAATAAAACATAACGGTGATCTACAAAACTGTTAGGCTATAAAGTGCATTAAAGAGATGTGAAAAACACAATTATATAAAAGCAGAAAATGTCAATAGCTGAATCCCAATGAGACCTTTTAGTGATCTTTTGCCATTCTCTGTGACAGCTGGGAGACAAGATGCCGCATGTTGCTCTAGTCTAGTGCGGGACCCCTCCCTCCTTCTTCTCATAAACAAAACGAACAGGTACACACAGAGGAAAAGGGGAAAGTTTGGCAGCTGGGGTCCTAGCAGTCTTTTCAGGCATTCATTATTTAGTCTGTCTAAAAATACATCAGAGACTGCCTCCCTTCCTGCACATGGTGAATCTGAATTTCACAGCATCAAACTCAAAGCTGCTCAGTCTGAAGTGAGGAGCTGCTTCATCTACTGTACATCAAGGTACCGCGTATGTGCATGTGCACCTCAAATCTCACAGATGCCAAAAAAGAAGGGGAAAAAAAACTGACAGGGATACTTTGAATCAAAACAAGAATTGAAGAAACAGACGTCTAAAATCTTACTTTTATATCACCCCACAGACAAATGTAAAATATTCCCTGACACTCTGAGCTGAATTTCATAAACATTTTCAGTCACTTGTGTAAACCAGTTAAACTATGGGAACAGCCCAGCATTGTGACAGCAACTTGTACACAAGAAGGAATGCTCACAACACCTCAGAAAAAAAACAGGTAAGTGAATCAGATCCATCTCAGAGGCAAAATCCTCTTAACGCCTGATAACGTTTTAATATTGCCTCCTGTCAGAAGGTGCGCAGCATCTTGAGCATGAAATCAAACATCTAACAGGTCACAGATTGGACAGCACTCCCTGTTAATTGCATTGGGGACAGAAAGCCAACTTAATTATTTCAGCCGTAACTGGAAATGATGCCTTGAAAATCTATTAGACACATATGCTATGCGAGTCATGTTCAGAGTCTCACAAGTCAATAAGCACAGCATGCAGTGGCATAACAGACCAACCTTCATTTAGACATCTACAGCACAGTGGTGAAACATTAAATCCAGTGAGGTTTGGGAGGATACGGCACACGCATTTTCTGAACAAATCTCCAGGGCATCTCAGTTCTGCACAAAGGAGCTGCAACTCATTTTCATTACTGATTAACCATGTTGTTTCTCTCAGCCAATAATAAAAAAACACTCAGGTATTAAATACAGAAAAGTGTGCAATCTGTTGCTGATTATTCATTGGATGTTCTTTTTGAGATGAAGCAAATAACTACCACTTTCAATAAATAAATTGAATCTCAAAGATGACATTGTTTCTTTTGCCTGAAGTTTAAAAACAGCTCACACAGACATAAATAATCTGAATTAAACAAATCTTTGCACACCAAAACAATTCATCTGTAGCAAACATTTTAGAAGATTATAGTTATTTTCTAATCGCACATTGAATAATTATGTATTTTTTGACAACAAATATGTGGTTTTATTGAAAAACATATAGGTATTTCTGATATTTTTGCAAGGAAACCATTGATGTAAAAATAATTACATGGCAGTCTCTTAAAGAAAACACCTTTGCACGAAATAACAAGCATTATGTAAAAAAACATTGCAAATAATTAAAATATATGGTGGCATAGACAGTCAATAGGTCAGTTTGAATAGTTTACAATTACTTAAAAGCTCCCTATGTGTATCTACTCATTGTTTTTGTCTAAAAAAAATGTTCTCTGATTATATGAAATTGTGAAGTGTGACAAAAAAGGAAAAACACTGAAATTATTTTTCAGAGCACTGTTTATTTTTGTTATATGGAGTTTCTATTATCACATTTTAATAAGACTTTAAAGGGTTTAATGGAAACTCATGACTGAAATTAGCCTTTTCTGTTTACTTCTAGTTCAGGCTTATCATATTTGACACTAATAAATACTAATACTTTACTTCTGAATAAACAAATGAAAATAAATTAATTTTATTTATTGCTATGTTGAAGTTGGACCTTTGTACATTCGGGGTTTTTAGCATAGGGAACTTGAGTGTTTTTTATTACTATTTTATTTCATTTTTCAATATTCGATAAATGCCATATTTGGTGAGAAAAACGAATAATAATCATAATAAAAATAAGACTTAGCTGTCCCCCAAGCATAAATGCTGATTTATGGACAACATGAACATAAATAAACCTTATTATCATCATAACTCTTTCACAGGGTGAGTTCTTTCAAAAAAGAACATGAGCATCAAACTAAGACTATAAGCCAATTCACATCAACACAAACTATCACAGACAGTATGTCAGTTCTTGCCCGACGCAATGCAAATCAGCATCTAACATGTTTCTGTGAGGAGCTGGGGTAATTGGATTATTCTCAGATTCGGCCCACATTTATGCAGAGACGATGTGTTGAGGCTAAAAACTGCGTGCATAAGAGGAAATCCTGTTGTATGTGCTTACAACAAAACTCAGCATTATTCCACATAAAGTGCAGCACAACAATTGCAGCCATGCCCCAGTTTTAAGCGGGAACTGATGGGAACTAAGCTTTGAGGGAGGTTAAAAAAGAAATCAGCATGGGAGAAGGGACCCGGGAATAGAAAAGCAGACTACTTCAAAGTGTGCATGTGAGCCAGTGGCTCAAAGTGTGCTGATTGTACGTGACGTGAAATCTACAACAGGATCACCCTGACAGAGAAGATGGAGGTGAGTTTTTTTTTTTTTTCCCCACTTAGCTGAGAGAAATATTTACATCCAACTTTATTAAGAATGTGCAGTATAAAAAATATATATATTCCCCTGTGATTGAGGCACATGTTTCAAAATATAAATTGATGTATGAATTTATTATTTCAAATCTCACAAAAACCTTAAAATAAAAAAAATGCAGCTTTTAATTAATAGAAGAATAAATTGGATGTTATCCATATTGCACTTATCAAAAATGTTCTCTGACCTCTCACTGAAAGGGGGTTTAAATTCTAGGAAACTATGACAGAGATATATGAAACTGCAACTTTCAAAATCAAACTGAGATCTGGCCCATGCCAAGTAGTAGATCAGGTTCATTGTAAAGCACATGCAGCAGTAAAACCAGCTGATCAAACATGATGACTTTGGTTATTAGGTAACAGGGCTGGACTTGGTTGTGGGTGCTGGGTAACCCAACTAGGGAACAGCCATTTGTGACTTAACAATTAGGAGGTTTTGGAAATGGCTCATTCTCCAGACACCAAAAGACATGAACTAATTACTAAAAAAAATTACTTATGTTAAATTGGCATAAATTAAAAAAGGTGCGGGTAGTGGGTACTGGTAGTTTTACAGTAAAAAGGAGGGACATCTTCACACATGTCAACCTCTTTTGTCAATTACATTCTTTTTGTAATTAATTTTTTATTGAACCAAAATAAAAGTTGAAATGTACATTTAGTAAATTGCTCAGTCATACCAGGTTTTCTGCTTTCTCTTCAAGGCCAACGTATATTGGCTCCATTTTTCTGGTTACCTTGAAGATGCATTAACTCCTCAATTCTCAATATGCACTACTTCATGCAGCAGCTTGCGAGATCTGGATTAAGCTTCTCTCGAGTCTCCAGTTGGGTGGGCACACTCTTTTGATTCACTTTAACTTTCAACTCTAGGCACAAGCTGTGCTGTCACATTTAGCTCTGTAGCAGACAATACACATTCTTCCTCCCAGGCCAGATGTGAGTCTGTTCATTCACCCACCTCCATATATGTTTGCATGCAACTGACTCCATCTTTGTCAGCACACTCCAAGCATTTAGTAGAGGCTACAAATAAGTGCTTATTTGTAGCACTTATTTGGAAAAGGAAAATGTCATTTTCCTTTTCATGAGTGACGTTTGGGGAATTTTTGACTCCAGGGCTGACATGCACCTTCATAGAGTTCTCTCTGGCATTGTAAGAGAGGATGTTTACACATTTATCACACGCAGTTGGGTCATCTGTTTATGTGGAGTGCTTGTCTTCGTACTGTGTAAATCATTAATATGTAAATCAATAACTGAAGCAAAGCTTAGGTCAAAGCCATGGTAATGTCAAGGATTTGTTGCTTTGACGTTATGGTGAGGTATTAGCGAAACAGAAATTTATGTAAGACACTCTCCTTTGAAGTGATTGAAGAACAGCTGTGTGAATACAATTCAGCCGAGTGCAATGTGTATGTCTGCCTGCTCTTTAGAGGCCAGATGGGCGAAAAAGACAAATGGAGCCAAATAAAAAAGGATAATAGAAACGAAAAGAAGAAAAAAGGAAGAATTAAGGAAAGAGGGAACTTGAAGCGGAAATGTTTCCATGCCTCTGCAGCCTGCCACCTCATATCACGTAGCATCCACTGACAAATGAATGCAGGAGGACCCAATAATAGAAATGTTCAGAAATAAATGCCTTGATAAAGGGGAGGGTTTCCATCCTGCAAACTGATGCTTAAGGATGGCAAAGCAGCAGGAAGTGGGGGTAAGGGTCGGCACTCTCGACAATCCACAACCATTTCAGCGCCTGGCACAAAACCCTGAGGTAAAAACAGGATAAAGTCTGATTTCTCTGTGGAAGGTTAACCTTTCTGTTCAATGGAGCACACCTCAGCACTGTTACTATAGAAACCCAGGCTTGTTATCTCAGGTAGCATATTGTATCACTTAGCCTGCTACTTTTACTTTGCTTCGACTTTGATCCTCTGCCAAGACAAGACCTGAGGTGGAGATTTGAGATAGATGTCATCTGTTAGTCATCACATAATGCAATAAAGAACAAGTAGAATTTCAAGAGAGTGAAGAATCAGATAAAAGATGGCGTAACAATGGATCTGCAGCTTTAAGGAAAAAGGAAAATAAAGGATAGATTCTTGTTAAATTCAAATAAATTGTAAAAAGAAATTAAGATTTTGCAGTTTAAATCTTATGAGTTTGGCCCGATTTAGACAAAAAAAAAAATTGGTTATGCTTAGAATTGTGAAATCCTTGGTTAGAGTTAATGATATACAAACAGTGTAGTTTGCCAGGCTTCACACAAAATCTGACAGACAGTAATACTAAAATAAACCCAGCTCTCCTCTAAGCTGATTAATTTATTACCTTTCTTCCAAGCATCAGAAGAATTGTATTCTTTAAACCAGTCAAGCTGTTCTAAAAGAAACACATGAATGGGGTTTTTACAAAACGTCTGTTGTCTGTAGGTAAGTGGAACAGAAGGTAGAGTTCTGTGACATACCAAATTTTACATAATTGCAGCATTTTTGTAAGTTATTTGCTGTATTACCCCTGGAAAAAAAACAAATGAATCATTAATAAAATTATTTATGTCTATAAGTATATGTAAACAAATTACATATCCTCAAAAAAGTACTCAACGCATTACGACTTCCCTTTAGGAGTTCTGTCTTCTGTCATTGTTTCATTCCCATAACCCATCTGAAAAAACTGCTGCCAAATAATGTGTTGCAGGATGGCAGGATCGTGTTAGTAGTTCAGGCTGGGCTTGCGTAAATTGAAAGCAGGTAGGGGTAATAGGCTGCTGAGACTCTTCCTATGTCTGTGCAAAGCTATTATAAAGGCGTCAAAGTGAAAGAAGTGATAAGAGGGCATTTGGCTGCTGTTGGAAAATGAAAGCCACCTCTATCACAGCTAGAACTGTTTTTTTAGGCATAAACAGGAAGCCTCAGTGTGTGAAATTCATTACCGCAACATTAGCTTTAGAAATGTTCATGTCGTGGAACGATCCTACAAATCAATCTAAATTTTGGATGTATCATTAAGTGGCTTTTAACATGTTGACTTTAAAAAGGAACGTGGCCTAGAGAGAATTTTAGGACATTTTTGTTCAAATAGAGACACTCCAGAACATTATTGGTGCAGCAGAGTGGATGTGAATACCGATGCCTTAATCACAGTCTTTACATAATAGAATGATTCAATCCAATCTCTAAACAGATGCCATGTGGGACCTTGTGGTGGCAGCTTGTTCCTCTGCACACCTGTGATGCAGGATTTCTGCTCTTTACTCACACCTGCTTCTCAGTTTTGTAAAATAGAAAATAGGCTTATTTTTGTTTCTATATGAATAAATTATTCATCTATAAGCCTAAACATTGAAATCTTACCCTTTGATCCTTATTTACTTTAGGAGTATAATTTTGTTAGCTGTTCTTTTAGGTTTAACTTGATTATGATTTTGACTGTTTGGATGCTGGATGAGCTCTTTGAGTTTTTCTCAAGTTATTTTATGCCTCTTGTTTCCATGACGAAGGATGCATGACTTAAAGAGAAAAAACACATAATTAAAAAGCTGGGATCAGCTCAAATTTGGTTAAAAACGGAAGGTGGTTCTTCCTCCTTTCCCTGTGGCATGCATTAAAAATGAGCACAAAGTGTCCGCACACATTTGAACATTAGAATTGACAAGTAACCCATGGCTAACAGTGTCCCGCATGTTATGAGTTATTTGGAATGTCAGGTTGGAGTTCAAATCCCAGAGGGAGAACATAAAAAGCAGTGTGATTATTCATCCATGATCAAATCAAAAACACTTCAAATACTTCATGCTGGCATGATTTTAACAGAGAGTCCTGTGTTTTATCAACACCTTGGATTCCTGTGTTAAATTTTTAGGTGGATCTGAATAAATTGGAAAAAAACGGAACTTGAACACATGTAAAACCATCATATTTGTAAGTTAGTACACTTGAAATAAGAACAAACTAAGATACTAAGATAACTAAGAAACTGGTATTAGATACCAGACCAAAAATACGTGGTAAGATTTTGTGGTTTTGCAGTGCAGCCAGTTTCTGCAGTAGTCACCAAATATTTTTTTTTCTACAGGTTTTATGTTATATTCAATTTTTATGATAAACAGGTTTAATTGTAAGTCATAATCATGCAAAATATCAAAACCAAACACTTTAAGTATGTCAATGTATGAGTGATGAGTCAATATAATATATGCTTACAATTTTCTAACTGACTAACTGAAATACTTATGTAAAAATGGTTTATAAATGAGTTCTTCCATTTGAAATTAGGCTGTCTTTTGTTGTGATGTATAACTGAACATATTATATAAAGTTTTGGTAATTAATGTACAGCATTATTAATAAGAACATTTTTGTGAATTTATGCTCTAGTATTATCTTCGCTCCACTCTAAACAAAGCAGCTCCACAATAAAATTCATTAATATAGCAGCCTTTTCTTTCACTTTTAAAGGTCAGTGAAGCAATTAAATCAACTCGCATCCATCTACCTTTCTCTCCTGAACGACGCAGTTAAGTGAAAAGGTTGCCAACAGCAACCTTGCATGTCCAAAAGTGTTACTGGTTCAACTGGTTTTTATCAAAACGCTTTGCTCCGTCGAGGCGCAGCCGAATGGATTCCATGCATGCCGCTGAGGTGTGTTCAGCCTGTTGACAGCATGTATGCCTTACTCTCCACATCAGCCTGACAAGCACTCATGTCGTTCTCCTCTCCCACAATCCTGAGCTTCTCTCTGGCCTGTCAATGAGTCTGTCACAGTGAGCAACATCCCTGTCAGGAAAACCAATGGCTGGCTGGCTGAATGGGCAGATGGATGGACGGACAGATGGATAAGTGGATATATTTGTCTGTGCTCCTCTGCGGGGGCGCAGCAGTACCACAGTAATCTGGTCTACTTAAACTAATCAATTTTTGTTACAGCGTTTCAGTGAAACAAAAAGCTGGTGTTGATGTGTGCGGCTGTGAGCTTGAGACGCTTGGCAAATTGACTTTTTCTGGCTTGAATTGTTTGCTTTTTTCAGTCTTGTATCCTTTAAAAATCTCAAAATTCAAACAGCTGAGGCTTTTGCAGAGTAGCCAGGTCACAAAATCAGATTTCATCATTGTCACATTTTGGCCAAATTTGGCATTTTAGACTTTCCTAATTTTATAAATTATAATCCTTTAAAATTGATTTTTAAGTGTTTAAACGGATATGCACCTACACCATTGAGTGATTGTATACAGAGACTGCAGGGCAGCAGCAGATCTACTAGAGCGGCTCCAGATGGAAACTGTAAGGTCCCCTTTCGAAGAACCGCTTTTGCTCAAAGTGCTCTGTCTGTGAGAGGATCTGCAGTTTGGAACTCACTACCTGTTCATTTAAAGTCCATAACCAGTTTTAGTATGTTCCAAAAACAAACAAAACTCTGGTTATGTTAAAAACAGAACTGTATCCATTTTTAATGTTTTATGATTCACTGTTTGTTTGTAGATGTCGTCAACATTATGTTGTGCAATTTTAAATTATCACTTTGATTTTTAAAGGCACTTTTTAAAAGCTCATCTAGGGACAAGTGCTGTGAATTAGCTGCTGCTATTGCACTACGATGCAAACATGGGACTGCTGTTTTGTTCAGTTTGTCTATGTCAATGTGTGTCTGTCCCTACCTAATAAACTTAAATAAAATAAAAATAAATATCAATCTGCTGTGCTTCAGTCTGAGGAACTGGAGTTTTGCTATTTGTTTTTACCAAAATCCACAAGAAATAAAAATAATTCCAACAAAGAGTGTCCCCTCTTGCGTTCAGAATTATGTTCTACTAATTACTTGATGAACAGCATCCATGGATCGTTGTCACAAAGAGGACCAATAGTGTAACAATTAACAATCATGTCACTCTCCATAATAGATCTAACACTGCAATTTGTAATCATTTATATTTTGGATTAGTAATGTGAGAAACTGACTTTAACTGACTTCCGCATTGGTCTGTTATTAGAGAACCTTTTTTTCTGTTTTATTAACTGTTCAAATGTCAGCCTCCAGACATCCACGTAATAAAATGGATATAGATAATTACTCAACTTAGATTATAATTGCAAAATGAATATTAATTCTAACATCCTATAGAAATGAGGTGGCTTGATAGAGCAGAAACTTTCATCTTCACCACGTTCAACCAGAGGTGAACAAATTTTTTTTGAGGATGTCTTTTTGGATTTGTTTGAAGGTAATTTCATGTGTGGGGGAATGCCAATGGCAGTGCTGTTCAGCCAGGTATAAAAACAGTTGTGTGGACAAATAGAGGCTCAGGGTCAGAGTCAGCCATGTCAAAACACAAACTGGCTCAGTCTGTAATGAATCAGAGGGGAGATCATAATGCCACGTTGCATCATCTGCTCTGGAACATCAAATGCACAGCCCCAGCAGCCCATGATTTAAAGAGTAATAACTCTAAGCGATTACAAAGACTGACTTTGTTTGGTCAAATACAAAATCAGTTGTGAAAACCAAATTTCAGCTAAAGGAAGACAGAAATTATGATTTTTCTTTTTCACAAAAACTGAGAAAAACATAAAGGGGTGATTAAAAATCAAAGTTTCATTATGTGTCTCTGCAGTGTAGCTCCACCTACACTGAGTTTAAGTTCCAAAATTTCTAATCATACACCTGTTCTTCTGCTTTGAATGACTGTGGGTTCTTAGGTCAAGTAGAGTTGGAGGTGGAGGCTGCCAGGTTTAGGACAAATACCTTACAGCAAGATGTTTTATTACCTCAGTTTTAACTAAGGCCTGTCAGTGTGCATATCTTCCAACCTTCAACTGCATCTGTGAACATGAACAATAAGCTGATAATAAGAGGCAAACGTAAAAAACAGTGGTTGTTTGAGTGTATGTCGAATTCATGCAATGGAATCAGCATGCCAAACTTAACAACGATACTGAGCTGACGGAATTCAGGCTTTGTGATTTGAGCATCAAAAGGTTATATAACGTATATAAAATAAATTGATGTTAAACCACTTTGGCAACAAAATTGTCACATAACCTTGAGAACAAGCATCATGAAAGCTATCACACAAGCTCATGGATTTCCAGTGTTAGTCATAACCACTCAAAGTTGATGGCAAAGCTTCCAAACAGGATCTATTTGCAGTCATGTAACCAATACAGAAAAGCTCTCAAATCAGCATTGTATCTATAATCCAGTGTTGCTCAAGAAGGAAATACTTATGTCTAGACGTGTTTGAAGTGCTGCTGTCACAACTTGCCAGTTTATCTCATTAAGTAACAGACTCAACAACCTCACTGCATTTTAGAAAAATCGTTGCTCATGTTTTCCCAAAAAATGTGGCACAAGGAAAATCTACTGAATAAATGTAATTCTTGAAAAGATTTCCTTGAAAGAGACGACTAAGCATAATTCCAAAAGTGACCATCAAAAATTTATGTCAGTTCAGAGTTTTTGTTTGAACCATTTGTACACATTTAACATTTAGATTTTCTGTTTTTATTTAATGCTGTCAAATAACAGAGTTAAGGTCATTTAAAAACATATCATAGCTTTTCTTTATTTGCTTTGTAAGTATCAAATTATCAGACATTATCTCTATTAAAAAACTGAGGACTAAGCCATCAAGAAAATTATGTATTTTGGTGTTTAAATTCAGCTCAGATGTTCAAATGCCTAACATAGCATCTCAGTAAATGTTTCTGGTTATACAAATGGAGAGGTGAGACATGGAGGGGTAGAACAATGTCAGCGACAGAGCAAATGTATGAAAATTTCAAGAGTGAAATCACAATCTGTCTTGCATCTGCAATGCTTTTTCTGCAAGAAATGGCACACAAAGACCAAAGCACAGCTCATGAAAGAACAGGAGGTGCTTTAAAAACAGACCGAAATTCTAACAACAGAGGTTTTCAAATTTGCTTCCTAGAAAGAATAAAAACTAGCTTTCAAAACTGTCATGTTTGTTTACACGGATATGTTTTATAATAAAGCCTCACATTGCTGGCTCCTCTGTCCTCTCACTAAATGCATAAAGCCATCTGAAATTTAATTTTAGCACAACAGCAACAACATTAAGGTTGCTTGAAATATGGATCAATAAAATAAGCTGTTATCCAATGTGAAGAATACTTCTTTACAGTTGAGGTGGTTACAAAAAAAAACAAAAAAAAAAAACAGGAAGGAACTGTGCAAGATCTGCAAATGGAGATGAATCTGTCCAGGGTTGATTGGAGAAGTGGTTCAACACTGGACTCTAGGGATGTGGAGACGTGTGCTCTGGTGTAACAAATCCTGTCTCTCTGTTTGGAAATCCAATGGATGAGTTTGGGTTTGGCGTTTACCAGGAGAATAGCATTTGCTTCACTGCACTGTGTTAAGTGCAATGTTTGGTGCAGAGGGGATTATGGTGTCGGTTGATGGACTAGGACCTTCAGTTTCAGGGAAATAAACTCTTCATGCGTCATGATACCAAGACATTTTGGACAATTTTACTCACCAAACTTTGTGGGAACAATCTGGGGATACCTTCTTCCTTTTACAATGTCCGTAAAAACATGGATAAAAGAGTTTGGTATAGAACATCTCCGATGTCCTGCACCGAATCTTGACCTAAACCAGATCGAGCACCATTTGGATAAATTGCGAAGGAGACTGCAAGCCAGTCCTTATCAACCAACATTAGTTTCTGATCTCATAGACACTTCAAAGATTCTCATTTGTTCACAACTGTAAACCTTATGAACACCTTTCTTCAAAGAGTTGTAGATGTTCTTCAAAACAAGGGCCTCACTTGAGTGAATGAGTTGTCACTTAAGTTCATGTGTGTGAAGGAAGCTGAGCGAATACTTTTGGCAATAAAGTGTATGTTGTTTTACTAATGACTGTACATGGTTCACATCATTCTAAATCCTTTTGGATGTCAGACATTGTTTATTTTTGAAATGCTGAGATTCAGTTTTCTGATTCATCATTGTATGATGCATTCTAAGATTGGACTATTTGGTCATTTTGCTGGCTTAGTCACTACTGGGTTAAACTTTAAAGCAGAAAAAAGTCACTAGAGGATTTTTTTTACTGCTTTTGAGTTTAAATTTGAGTTCCAAGATTCACTGTGGCTATCTTTAAATATTCAGCACAAAAATAATCACAATCAACTTAAAACACTACAATTAACTCACCCAATAAGGAAAGCATTGTTATCTTTTAATTTCAACTATACTGTTTCTAATTCTGTGCACACCACACACTATTCAAGGCTGTGATTAATTTGTAGCATTTCTGTTGTTTTTGCAACTTACTCTGAGTTTCAGTAAACAACTACGGTCTCAAACTGATTTAGAAAATAAGCAACCCATAAAGCCTCATTACAACATGACCCCCGCATCAACCCTGCAGCTTGATTAGGAAAAATTGTTCCCACTCAAATAACTACAGTAAACAAAGTTTAAGAAAGCGCATCATCATAATGCAGAATGAAGGCTTCATACATAAGAAATGAATCACAATTTAACTTTGCATTTTAAAAACAGACTGCAGGGGATTGACCCAAACACTTCAAACTGCAATCAGTGAAGGAAAAGGTCTGTTTCATCACAGTAAGTGATGTTATTGTCTAAACTTCTTCAGCAAGCTGCTGCAGAGGTTTAACTGTGACCCCAAAACATAAATCAACATTAACAACAACCAGGGAAGAAATCTGCTGAAGAACAAATTCAGTACTTAACATTCACACGATTCCATCACACGAAATTAACTTGATGAAAGCATCATAATGTGCATGTTGACTGACAAAAGCAAAGTACAATCTGTTAGAAGAAAGCCAACAGCAGCAGGGAAAGGTGGGAGATGAGAAAACAGCAACGGCATCATTAACAAGATTTGCAAGAGAGCAATTTAACAGCCAAACACAAATTGTTAGCAAGCTGAGAGTGAACAAAATCAAGACATCAGTTCACGTTAGGTATATTATGAGTCACGTATGTTTTCAGCTTGATTTGAAAAGTGGTTGTTGATCCTCAAACCACCTCTCAAGGAAATGAACTCATTGGATAACAAGTTACTGGACTAAGCTGCCAAGAGCCTGACAGGAAGCAGCAAGCTGCTACCTCTGCCTTTAAAGTTAAGTGTGAGGCAAAAACTCTGAAATACAGCTCTTATCCTGATTACATTAAAATACTGTGTGTTCTTTTTAATTTAACAAAAGAACATTATATCAGCGTTTTATGATGCATTTTTATGGCACTGTAAACAAACGAGTAGGGAAAACAGAATCAAGTTGCATCATTAACTTTTATTCTGAGGGTAAAACAAAGGTTATACAATAAAATGATTTTTTCTGTTATGACTGGAATTTAATAAAGTAAAGCTTTCTTCCATATTGCATTTTACGAAAGCTCCTGACATGCAAATTTGACAGAAATGCTCTGTGAGCACCAGCTGCCAGCACTCATCTCTGCTTGCTGCTGCTTCAAACTGCTGTTAAGTCATTTTTTTGACAGGAGGTGACTAAAGAGGCAGGAAAGCATATGGAACAGGGTGTCAATCAGCATAAGTCAATGTAAGTTTTCATTTTTTTCCTAATTACTCAACAATGAATAAAATACAAGCACAATCTTCTGGAAATACTTGATTCGGAAAAGTGATATTTAAGACCATATTAGATGAGCTCGCAGTGGAAATAAGCTTGACTGACAAGCTCTGTAATATTTACTGAATAAACTGTGGGAAATGTCTTTATTGACTGAGCATGACTAAAAAAGGTCGAGGATCATGGTCTAAAGAGAAAGTCTGATGCCAAACTGGAAGGTAAAAAAAAAGGTAAGAATGACTTTTAGAGTTTTTGCTCATAAATAAATTAGTGTAAAAGCTGTCTGAATCAATCTGGATGATAAATTCTTTATGTTAGTGATGTCTATTCCTCATGAAAGAAGAATCTGGAGATTTCTACACATTTCACATAATTAGAAGTTTTGTAAGATGAACCCAGACAGCAATGCACACATATAAGGCAAAGACTGAAAGGAGCAAATAACTAATAGAATCAGGAATTCAATTTATTGCCATTTAACAAATACAAACGACTGCCTAATGATAAAAAATAAAAAATAAAAAGCACAAGCATTAAAACAACATTAACTAATTTGGGGAATTTAAAAGATTTTTGGGCCTCTAAATTAATCAAAATCTGACAACCTTGATCAAGTATTTCTTATCTTAGAAAGAACTTTTCCCATCTGCTGGCTCCCATAAATAAACACAATAAGAATGGGCAAAGTTGTGAACCCACTTATTGGTTGAGACTAAAAGTAAAGTCCAGAAACCATTCGAAGTGATCTGGATAAAGATAGCTCTTGTGACGTCAAATCCAATGTGTGTGTGCCCTACTCAAAAGGGCAATGCCACAAAGACCTAATGACATGGTACCTTTAAAAGAAAATGAAGTAGAAAGCCATTACATGCTCTCTTCTTCTTGACCCCCCACTGTACATTACACAACAGAGTCAACCACAGCTGTTAACAACCAAGGCTCGCCCATCTGTCCCTTTCCCAATGCCTGCCCTTCAACAGTCTGCATGAAGCCGTCTGTAATCAGATTAGGCAATGACTGGGTAACTGGGCCTTCTGCATCCTCCCATCTTTCCATCCCACCGCTAACAACATCTGCATCATGTGGACACCCACGTGCATGCTGCGAAAGAGACAGATTAACATGACAGAGTGTGTGTGTGAGAGAGAGAGAGAGAGAGAGAGAGAGAGAGAGAGAGAGAGAGAGATTCTGCTTGTCCAAGAAAACCAAAGAACTACAGTTGTCCATTTACAGTCTATTAGAAAGCCCTGTTTTATCAGTCTGCAAAAGAAGTGATCTGTAGATTTTTTTTTAATTATTATTTATTAAGGTGATGAGGTTCAAACAACGCTTTTTTGTTTATTTTTGTTCACTGGTTTATTCAATAAGACAAGAATAACGTCCATTATGATGGATTTTTATGTATTCAGGTATTTTCTATATAGTAATGGAAAGATAAAGAAACTAAAATAAATACTTAGGTTTTATAACAAAAGATAAAGCATAAGGTGAGAATGCGCTGATCAGGTTTTGTGTTGGTTTACCGATTTCCAGTTTTCCAGAAGAGAAGAGAAGAGAACAGAAGAGAAGAGAAGAGAAGAGAAGAGAAGTTTATCAGTGTATCATTACTGAATCAAGATCTTTCAGGTTTAATTTAATATCCCTCCTTCTCAGGGTCAGTTTGTTATATACAAAGAGTTTGGCATCAAAGCAGAACAGAATGCACTTAGATTATCTCCCTCTTGACAGAGAAGCACAAGAGGGCGCGCGCCGGCGATGAGGTGCGCCCAGATAACCCTGAGACAGAGAGTGCCTCACGCTGCGCCGCCTCTGGGAGCCGACATGCACACTTCTCACTCTGCAAAGGGCTCTCCAGCCACCAAGATCCCGCCTGCCACGGCCTGATCCAATCCATCCCGCTTCAACCCTAATGTCTCATTGGCATTCAGCTGCACACCCAAAGCAAGCGGCGAATGGAAAGCTTGGCACCAGCTCGCCGTTATTAAAATTCCACAAAGCCAGCCGTTCCCCCGCCGCCACAAGCACACAGCGAATCACACAACCAAGGAATAATAAAGAAGCCGGAGTGGGGATGAGCATAACAGCTGGCCCAACCACTCACACAGCCAGGATACCGAGAGACAGAAAAAGGAAACGGTTTAAAATCTCAGCCCTGTGTTGTCTACAATGTTTATGGTGCCAGTAGCTTAGTTTGCTATTCTGACAGCTGTATCTAAAGTGTAAGCACATAATTACAGCAGCCCCATCACCCTCCAATGTTTCTTCTATCATCCGTAAATGCTTACTGCAACCAGTTTGAGGTCGATTATATTTCTGGGAAGCATCTCATCACGACCACTGCAATAGCACCCCTCAGACTCATCACTGACACTGCTGTTTATGTCCACTTGTGAGCATCACCCTCAGCCTCCAAAGCTCCTACTAAATGTCTTTTGTTGGGGCAGACTAATTCAGATGTCAAGGCCCATTACTTGTGAGCTGTCTAGAGGTGACCTGAGAGCACTCCTTGCAAAGATAAACACACGCTGAAGCATAAAGCACATCTGGATAATAGAAAGGTGAGGAAGTGACAAGAGTGGCATCACCAAATGCAGTTGAACATCAAGCCGAGATTATTGTTTGCAGCGGTCGCTGTAGAATAAAAATAACTCTATTAACGTGCCAGGTCAGTCAGCTGCCGTATGTCTGCTGAGCCTCTGGTAAAACAAACAAGAGTCCCAGACGGAGGAGTCAAGCCAGTCCAGTCATCCCCTCCATTGTGCTCCCAGAGTCTGACGAAGACACACTCATGTTGTTTACCTCCCCTCAAAAAATTAGGTTTCACACTTCCAGAACATGACTGATGCAGTTAGAGAAAAGAGACAATAAACACACAAGGGACACACAGATGTGTGACACACAGATTTTCGGATTGTCCATCTATCAAATAAAAACATCTTAAGGGGATAACAGAGCCAGTTATGATATTATGTTGCTATTTTATTGGGTCTTTGTGTTCCAAGCAGAGATCATATTTGCTCAAAGTCCAACGCAAGACTTAAGACTAATATTTGAAATTGGCATTTAGCTATGGATAAACACCATCTAGTCTTCCTTGGACACTGCACTGCTCTGGGGTTTTGAATTCAGGAAATTTAATATCTTCATCCTTTTCAGAATATTCGATTCAACGTGTAAACAACTGCTGTTAGCTGGTGTTCATGATTTTAAAAGTGAATAAAGTAAAAATATGAATATGCATGTGCAAAGTAATACCAGAAATAGGTTAACATAAGCTAATGTTAGATTTCTAAATGAACCAAAATGAAGTGGTTTTAATTTGAAAAATCAAGCATCATGTTATGACTTTAGCTTGACAGCTAGACGATAACATCAGAGTCAAGGTAGAGAAAATACTGCGGGGTCATTATTATGATGCTGCAATTAATATAAAGAGATATTTCTGTACTATTGTGAAAGTCCATGGTCCTCAAATGTCCCATGTTAATAAATCAAACACACCTCTTAACAGGGCAGCAGTCTGTCGCTTACTGACTGCTGATACTCGCTCAGTGGTAGCATTAAATAGAAAAAGACAAATCTGGGGCCATCAGTTAACTCCGTTTACTGGCAGATACTACTGAGAGTATTACAGAGAAGCCATACATATTGTGCTTAATGTTACCATGGCAACCATTAATCTGTATACAGTACAGTATATCAGAGTGAACATCATTAGTCATTTACTAAAATGTTCCAAAGTTAGCAGCTTACGTTAACCCAGGATTATAGGAGATAATTATTTATAAGACTTGAGTCCCAGATGTCCAAGTCAAATCTTGAGGTTTTTGTTTCTGCAAATTAAGTACAACTTGAGTCAAAGTTGTTTATTTTAGTCCCTATTTCTGGTGGCAAGAAAATACTGATCTCATTAGGACTAAACAATTTTTGTGCTACTAAGTAGAATGTTTTTTTTTTTTTTTGTTTTTTGGTTTTTTTCAATGAGTGGTGTAGGCAAAATTGAAAAATAAAGGAGCATTAAATAATATATTTTTGTGTCATTTGGACATTAAGGCTCAGACATGCAGACAAAATAAGAAAAAAAAAGTCTTACACTTGAAAACAGTGGGTAGCAAAAGAAAAAAAAAATGCAGGTCAAAGCAAAAAATAGCTACTTTCAGTGCCCATTATTCTTCATCTGCCCGTTTAGCAATGAAAGCCCCATCTTCCAATGTTTCACAATCAAAACAAACAACATACAACTAAAACATAACTAAATATTTTTTAACCACCTAATAAAGACTTGTTTAATAGGTCTGCATTAGAAACAGTCATTATATTGTCATTTACACACTATCGCATGTTAAGATAAGATGAGTGTTTAATTGGAACAGGGACTTGGGGCACACAAGAAGATAAATCCACCGGAACCCCCACTGATAAAAAGAGATATATCCCTGAGGAAACAGTGTAAACACCCAAATGCTATTTGTATGCTTTATGGTTTCATGGCCACTGCTATTATGAGCGGCTGTAGAAAATGCAATTAAAGAGACAAATCTCTAACACTGAAGATGCAATGTCCCATAATGAGCTTTTTTCTCCATGTAGTTTAGATATGAGTTGCAGAGATTATGTTGTGTGCTTGTGCTGATCCCCCACACACTTATTGTTCATTAAGCTCAAGCTACATAACCAGTGTCCACTGTTCCCTGCTTCTACTGGGACCAAGTGTCAATGAAATAACTGTGGTGTTGAGCAAAAAAAAACAACTGTTTACACAGTTATTTTTCAACATGTTACAAATTTTCCTCATTATTCTTTATTAAAATTCATGTGAGAGAAGCTATAAGTCATTAGGAAAGGCATGTTTTACCGTAACTGTATCATTCCACTTGAAAATAGTCATTTTAAAAGGGTTTTGATGGATGTTGTAAAAATGCATTATTGCTTATTTCAAACCAAATAAAAAAAACAAAAAACTATTGTAGCAACTGTGCAGCACTAATTTCAGACTGAGGTTGTTTGCAACATACTCAACCTCCCATGTCCCAGGAGCACAAACTTAACCACATAGATTTCTACGTTCATTTTCACATTCACAAGGCAATCACAATAAAACGCTCTTCATCATCGATCTCAAAACACCCAGTGCCAGCTCCAAGCCACCTCATCAACCATGCTGTTTACGTTGAGATTGTTGCAGGTGCTGGTGGAGTGTGTGACAAGAGCAGCGCCAATTTGGTTAAAGTGGGAATAATGAAAGAGGGTTGGGAACTTGGAGTCACGCTGTGCTTTTTCACTCTAGCCCACCGCTTTACTCTAATTCCAACAGTTATCACACACAAAAAATGCACATTAATGGAGTATCCAGCTCTGAAACAAAAGAAAACTGAATTATTGAGTACTTGGAGTGAGGGAGGGAAAAACTTTGAACTCGTTTTGTAGTTGCATCACAACATCATCCGCCTTCCAACATCAAACTCCCCACCTCCTCTGCCCTGACATCTCTTCTGGAAGTTCTCTCAGCTAGGATGGAAAGCAATTTTGAAAAGTTGGTATTTCCAGTAAGGGAGAACTGTTGTAAGAATGTTATTAGAAGCATATCTAAAATAAGTGGAAAATAAAATAAATCTAAACCTATATTTCTTTTCATGTTTTTTCCTCATTTCAAGTTGAAAATGCCTTAAAACACAGAATTTAACTAATTTTGATCAACTCACTTTTACATTTGTATTTACGGGCTTTCTGAGAAACTGGGTAGCGTTTTGAGATTTTGGAACACTATTTTAATTGCAGATATACAAATATGATATAAGTGTGGTATATTTCAGTGAGGACTCCAGCTTTCCTATATTCCAAATTGTTGTCGTATATAAACAGATTTGTTGGTAGTCTTGGTAAAAATGTGTAGAAAGGCTTGACAAAGCTAGTTTTTAGTTTGATAAAATTATTAAACTAATAAACTAAATATTGAAATTGTTGTTTACAATAAAAACACAGTTGGTAAAATTGGTCAACATGCTGTCAATACAACCCCATTTATGCCAGTTGGACAGGATCTTTGACCGTTCTCCTTTGCACGGTCTATCGTCGGTCCAGAGTCCTGGGTCCTCTCTTATACTCTTCTGTCTTCATCTCATTGCTATGGTTATCGAAAGGATTTAGGTCTGGGGACTGAGCTGGCCATAGAGGAAAACAGATTCTGTGTCCGTTGAACCATTTCCTTGATGATTTGTTCAAATGTTTTGGATCATTACACTGCTGAAAGACCCACTGATAGGCCAGTTCTCTGGGCCTTTAGACGAGAACCAGCCCAACAGCAGAAGAGACTCTACTAGTAAGTATCCAGAGCTTACTTACTTACTCTTATTTAGCAACCCAGAACAAGAATTAGAACTTGGAGCCCAGAAAAGATACCTTAAGCAATTACATTTTAGACTCCTATTCTATTCAAACCAGAAAAGGAATTAGACCAGAGGATACTTACTTATACTTATCTACCAACCCTGAATCTAGTTTATTTACTTTGGATCAACATTATTAGCTTTTTCTTCTTTTGCTCTTTCCTTTGGTTTGTTAATTTGTTTGTATTTCCTTTTAATTCCTGTAAAGCACTTTGTATTGCCTTGTTGCTGAAAATGTGCTATATAAATAAAATTACGTTTACCTTTAATATACCAAACATTGGGCAAAAGATTTTCTACATCCTCTTTTTGTTGTTGTTTTATGTCAAAACTCAATCTTAGCCTCATCTGCCAAAAGATCCAGTAAATTAAAGGTTAGAGTATAATTTGGCAATCTCTACATGTTTGTGATGGTTCAAAAGAAAAAGTTTTCATGAAATAACTGGTATTTCATGAAATACCATTCAACCATTTGATACTTTTACATAGCATCAAATGGTTTAAGATTTAATGCTCTGCCCAAGAAGCCACTGGTTGCTACAGTTCTCACACCCATTGTGCGTGGTGGAAAAGTCACAATGTACTTATACCCCAGGGGAGAGCAAAGTTATGCATTACTTTTACATTATTACATTACTTTTATAGATCTTTACCAGAGATGCCAACAATGGACACGAGCTTCCAATTTGTTTTGGGGAAATGTTAAGTTCAGATTAAACTTGTGCACTCTGTTTTGACACGTAAGGTTGGAGTAAGAGGCTAAAGCATCCGGTAAACCCCACTGGGATGCAGTGTGTTTTAGTGTGAGTGTGTGTACATGTGTGTGTGAAGAAGGACTGCAGCACTTCACCACTTGCCTGACAACCGCCTCAGGCACATTCTGGAGATGCTTGATGAGAGACACAAAGGACAAACAAGCTGTACATCAACAAAATGTTTTGTAGGATGATATACTGAGAACCAAACAGACAAAAATGTTACAAGGACATTAAAGAAACAACAAAAACAAAGGGAAAACATACTGTATTGTTTATTTCACCACGTTACATAGCATGTGCAACATCAAAAGGCAAAAGCTGACTACAGTTTTGGTATTTTAATTAGAGCAATTTGCTCAGGAGGTATTTGCTTGTGCTTTAGTTATTCCTTTGAGCTTCGAAGAAATGTTTCAAATGTTTACTCCATCCCTATTATTTGAAGCTAATGCTATCGGTCTATCATTTGACAATAGAAAAATGTTATGATAGCATTTAGTCCTCATTTGTTCCAGTTCTAGTTGTCCCTACTAATTAATTTTCGGTCTTCAGTCTCCCGTCAGTCGATGAAAAATCTAAATCTTCAATCTGTCTTTTAGATCCTCTTCCAACTGTTCTTGGTAAAGCGACTCTCCCCTCTCTGTCCCTTGTCATCACTGACATCATACATTCTTTCCTTACTACTGGTGTTGTTCCCCTGACTTTGACTCAAAACAGCTGCTATAACCCCAGTACTTAAGAAACCTAGTTTAGATCCCAATAACCTCGAGAATTTTCATCCTATTACAAATCTTCCTTTCATTTGTAAAATTCTTGTAAAAAACAGTTGCTGCTCAACTTCATTCTCATCTGTCCAGCAATAATTTATATGAACAATTCCAATCTGGTCCCATCCACTCCACAGTACAGAAACATCACTTCTTAAAATTGCCAATGACTCTGTTTTATTATTCATACCCCTTCTGCTTGATCCAACTGCGACCTTTGATACAATTTCACATAACGTCCTCCTTGACAGATTATCATCTCTTGGTATTGTAAATACACTTCTGAACTGGTTTCATTCGTACCTCTCAGGCTGCACTCAGTTTGCTCAGCTAAAATCATTTACATCTCATCCTGTTCCGTTACCTCAGGTGTTCCCCAGGGCTCTGTCCTGGGACCATTGCTGTTTATCATTTACTTTCTCCCCCTTGGTTAAATTTTTGGCAAACATAATATTCAGCTGGGTGTCATCCACTCTATCTCTCAACCTAAACTAATTATATGCTTCCACTTTCATTCCTCATTGATTGTCTTCTTAAAATAAAACAATGGTTCACCCTTAACTTTCTTAAATTAAATTGCAATAAAACTGAACTTCTCTTAATTGGTACTAAATCAATACTAAGTAAACTTAATAACTCCTCCATTTCAGTTGATAACTCCTCCATCTTCTCCTCCCCCCAGGTTAAGCGTCTGCGTATCACCCTTGATAGCACGCTCTCCTTTGCCTCAAATGTCAATATCACTCGGTTAGCCTACTTTCTTCTCCGAAATATTCATAATCTCTGTCCTTCTCTCACTCCTCACTCCACTGCTATTCTGGTCCACAGTCGGGTCACTTCTCCTTTATATTACTGTAATTCTCTTCTCTTTGGTCTGCCACAGAAAACTCTCCATAAATTACAATTGGTTCAAAATTCAGCTGCTTGTATCATCATACAGACCCCTTCAATTCATCTACAACAGCTCCATTGGCTTCCCAACTCATATTGCATCAACTATAAAATACTCCTAACTTTCAAAGCGGTTCACAACCTCGCACCCCATATCTTTTGGACCTCCTTCACATTGCTTCACCCACCCGTAACCTCAGATCCTCTTCATCTCACTGTTCCCCATGTCCGTCTTGTTACTATGGGGAGCAGAGCACTCAGCCGCTCTGCTCCCAAACTCTGGAACTCACTCCCACCTGATCTCCGTAACATTCACTCTTTGCCACACTTCAAGTCCAAACTCAAAACCCATCTGTTTCAAGTAGCTTAAGGTCTTTGATTGCAAGTGCATTTTCTTTTTAAATATTGTTTTGTACTTACTATAGATTTCAATTTTGTGTTGTTTATGTCAAATTAATCGAATTATGTAAGGTGACCTTGAGTGTCCAGAAAGGCGCCTACAAATGAAATAATAATTATTATTAATGTAATAACAGTGATCATTTTAATTGAGAATGAATGCAAGCCAGACCCAAAAGCATGATTATAGCTTTCACTTTGGTTGTTTAAAAACATTTTAACAGTTGGCTTTGTAATCATCAACAAATACTTTGCTTCTGTTTCAAAATATATTGGAAGCAATTATTGTTTACTGTGTTGCAGAATATTTTTACTTTCTATGTTACTGGTGTAATAAAGAATCATTAGTAATGCACTTTAAGTTGTATCTTTAGAACAATATTTGTATTTCTGACTGACTGCAAGTTCATCATCATTGAAACCCATCCTTCATTGAGGATTGATGACAAAGAATAATTTTCCTCAGTCAGAAACCAGACTTTGACTTTTGAGTTATTTTAACTTCAGCACTCTCACCAAACATCAAAACACGCATCAGTTAATTTCAGAGCAGATTGGGAATCAATTCCACTTCAGTTAACTGATATCTTCAATATCAAATCTGCTTTTACTGTTGTCAAGGTGCCTTTGAAAGCCAAAGAAAGCTCACTGCCTCCACCACACATTCATTTCTATTACAAGATTAAAAGCACACAAGGAATCCCGTATGATGTATAGCCTATAAGTGAAAGCCTCTGTGGTTTTCCCTAATTTTATTACAGCTAAATGAACTGAAAACATGGAAACCCTGGAATCCAGGAAAAACCCTCTAAAACGTTAAACACTCAACTTTGCAGCAGTCGTCGAGTAAACACATTTGCATCTGTTGGGCTGAAACATGTAAACTAGTAGGATGGTTGTCTGTCCATGAAAGCAACCCAGAGCATTTGCTTTCGGATACACAGAAGGAAGACACAGACTGATGCAATATTTTGAAATAATTCTGCAAAGCATCAACATCTTCTATATTTCAGTCAACTGCGTTGCCTCTTTTTTTATGCAAAATGTATTTCACTCTAATAGTGTAGAAGACGTCTAAATGCACAATATATTACATCAACATCCAGGTTACGAGTAAAATTTGTTCAAAACAATCAGTGACACAGACAAAACAGCTCAACAAGGAATGTCTTGGTAAATCTGGAAGAAAAAAAAAAAAACTTAATGGCTTTAAAGTCAATAAAACAAAGGTCCTGTAGCTTTAAATGACTTTCTTATGAGTGCCACAGGAGCAGTATATAAAATGGCTGTGCTGATTTTCTCAGCTCACTGCAAGAAACATCTGAGGCAAGAACATGTCTTCACTGATTTGACCACAGATCCTTGAGTCTGTATTCCCACTCTTACTCTCATCCCTTTCTTTAACAGCCGACTGCAAATCTCTTCTCTGTGACAAAGCATAGCCTGTCAAGAGCGTGATTCCAATGAGAGGCACTTTGTGATATGAGCGGTGCATTAATGTGATTAACCCACACTCTCTATTGCTGTTTGATACATTGGCTTAGAGTCTCATGTCAGTCTGTATTCTTCTTTATTGGCATGATCAACAGGTAATGGAAAATGCACTGCTATGTGTAAGCATAGGCAGGTAAATACAGCTGTAATCATGAGTAGGGAACAAACTGTTGTACGTAACAGAATTAGTGCAGACTGAAACTAACTAATCCTGCAATTTTACTTTGGAATTAAAGACAATTAACAGTAAAATTAGCCAATGAAACTAATATGCTGCAAGGAATTAGCAAGCTTGTTGAGCAATATTTTAAAGATACAGTACCTACTTTATTGGGTTCACCTGTTCAATTTCATGTTATCACAAATAGCAAAACAAACTCCATGGCCATCCATCACAGCGTACTAAAGCATAGCTGTCTTCTCGTGACCACTTCCAGCAGGATATTGCACCATGTCACAATACATCTCAAACTGGCTCCAGAAAAGTCACTATCTTAATGAGGAGCTTTTGGGTGTGGTATACAAAAAGTAGATTTACAATAAGATTGTGGTGCAGAAAGGTTGTCAGCAGCTAGCTACATCACGCTATCAACACATTGTTTAATCGAGGTAACACACACATAAGACAACTCTAAAGGCAATAGAGGATCTAACCTGGTAGTAGCAGGGTGTACCTAATAAAGTAGCAGGTGAGTATACAGTATTTGTACATGTATAGCACTCTGTCTGGAACTACAAAAAAGGCAGAATGCATCAGTAATAAGACATCTTGTTTACATGTGTTTCATATACTGTGTTCACACAGCTAATATTAGCCTACCAAAAGACAAAAGAAGCCTTGTTGCGCCAGCTCCACCATACACTGTAATGTGAAATTATTTATTTGCTGTCAGAGTCATCATCCTTTCAGCTGCACATAAATGACTTCAGGATGTGCCTACGTTCAGCTGCACAGTGATTGCAGCTGTGCAGACATATACGAGGCAGAACAGAGCATACATGTGGGAAAAAAGACATTTTGGGATGTCAATCATGAAGATATTCATTTCAATGTTTAGCTGGGGATGCAAGCAGAAAAAGATATCTCCACTCTGCACAAAGCTTTTAATCGAGGTGCGTTTAAAGACAGCAAGGAAATTGGCATGTCCACAGCTTTGTCAACAATGAAGTCTTGAGGCTGGATCAGTTTGAACATTTTTATTTTAGAAAAGGAAAAGACTTGTCCAGGGAATGTTCTTTACAACAACAAATCTCTCATTTCTTCAAGGTTTTAGGGACAATGTAGGGTTTATGTCTTGAATAAGAACTCTGTGATACATGGAGCTGCTGCATGACCCACTGATCCACATCTGCCCCACATGGAAGTAAGAGAAACCTTTTAGCGACCACTAGAGAATATATATATACACCAGGAAGCTATAGAAAACTAGAGGAAAGACAGTGTGCAACTCTTTCACCTCGCACTCCTCTCCGATCAATAACTGAGAGAGATAACAGCCCATGTAGTGACTTGCACCGTGCATCCTGTCTCTTTATCCTTGCCCCAAATCCCAATTTCAGCCTTTGCATCCACACACCCTCTCCATCCTCTCTCCAGGCTCCGCCCCAGCTGTCAGCACCACTGGCAGCAACAGCACAGGAAGCATACCATCTCCAGAGGTTGTTTCAGACAGAGCACAAGAGGATACTGGGAAGAAAAAGGCAGAACATCTGGTGGATCAAGGGACTCTTTCCCTGGTTGCTGTCAGCACCGCCGTGTTATCGGCAGCTCTCCGGGCTTCCTGGTAACAGCTGATCCCCCCGGTCCCCAGCCTCCAACTGAGTGGAGAAAATCCACTTGCTGACTCAATTATGCAAGAGATGTGAATTAAACATGAGGTTACCACACAAGAATGTATACTCATAATGCAGATGTGCAAGATGTGTAGTAAGGCTATGTAGCAGCCCCACCTCTACACTGATGCCGCGGGTGGGAGGGGCATTTTTTTCGGCAAACTTATCATTAAGAACAAGATTAAACAACAGTATGTTTATGCTGCTAAGGATGACAGTGAAAAATAAAGTGATGGGGGATTTCACCGTCTTTGTCACTATTACTTCCCTGTGAGGTCTAAAGAGGAATAACAGCCTTGTGTGGGAGTCCAGCCTGGAGCCAAAGGCTGGGCGGATTTTTCTCCCAGTCTCTCTCTGTTGCTTTGTGTCTTTCTCCCCCTTTGCTGCCTCATTCCTCCATGCCCTTTATTAATCATCCTTGGTTAGTCGGGCAGAGAGCATGGTGTTAGGAGCTCTGAGGAGTGCAGAGCCATGAAAGACACACACATTCATGTGCATGCACGACTCGTTTATTTATTTAAGCATTTTTCTTTTCCTTTCTGCTTAGAAAAGATGTAAAAAAAATCAATACATTATTAAATAAATTATAGTAGAGCTGCTGGTAAACACACATTCTGATGTGTGTCCACCCATGCAGCTAATATTCAGGGATTCTGGCCTGAGGTTTTGAGACTCAGCTGCTGCTGCCGCTGATGATGCTGATGTAACCTTTTGAACGATCTTAGTTGGTGTTCAGACATTCCAGCTCTAGCACATATTCAAAGAAAAGTATATCTAGCTTAAGACCCAAAGCAGCCCTGTTAAACGTAAACGGGTGGTATTCAAACCAGAAGGGGGCCGCAGCATCATTCCTAAGAAATTCCACAGATTTCAGCCAACACTTAAGATACAGAGGCCTGATTTTTGGCAAAACTAATTGAGACAGTCCATCGTTCCCGCGAAACAATATGCATCTGTGACCAATGGGCAAAAGTCTGGATGAATAATGAAAGGGTGAGACTGACCCTTATATTTATGCTTGTAAGTGCACTTAGCAGAGATGGCTCCAACTGGGCTACATGCCATTATGGTCATTATCGCTCTTCGATCTTTCTGAGAAAGTGCTGAGAGAACTGGTCATTAGACTTTATGAGACAGAAGGCAGTTACAGAAGTCTGGGTAATCCTGCAAAAAGGGAAGCGCTGGGTGGTCCCACTTAAACTAACTTAACTTTTTATTGTACTTTTTTACAGAAATGATGGATTTCAATTGATATATTAGTCTGCCTCTGTGTTGCCCTGCGACAGACTGGCGACCTGTCCAGGGTGAACCCTGCCTCTCACCCGGAACGTAGCTGGAGATAGGAACCAGCACCTCCTGACCCCATTAGGGACAAAGGTGTTAGAAAATGGATGGATTGATGGAATTGATATATTATGCATATTTTTTTGAAAGGGAAAACGTTGTCAGGCAATGTCTTAAGCCAATACAGACAGTTACAGGTACTCATCATGTGGGTTTGTTGTGCTTTGTGGATGGCACATATCACAACGCTCATCTTACAAGCAGAGAGCTCAGGTGACAGGCCAGCAGCAGCGCTAGGAACAGAGGGCAGAGGACGCACCTGGTTTGACGGTCTTCAAGCGAATCGGCTCCCGAAAGTGGCGGATGACAGCCAGGGTGTCACGGTTCGTAAGCCCGCTGACGGGCGTGCCGTTCACCTCCAGCAGGACGTCCCCGTAGTACGGCAGCTTTCCGACGTGACACACCAGCACGTCCAGCTTCATCTGGCCAATGTAGGGGAACTGTCCGAGCTCCGCTCCTCCCAGGATCTCCACCACGGAGCCGAAGTCTCCCAGGCTCCCCCATGACACGGCGCACTCCACCACTTTGGTGGACCAGTGTTTCTTCTTCTTCAGTGTTCTGGACATGATCTGTCTCCTTTTATTGTGAAAGAATTAATCAAAGTGACGAGAGGCGCCTTAGTTTGTGCTGGTTAAATAAGCGTGAAGTGACGCAGCCCGATGAACCCCCAGGAGTTATTCTGTAGACCTGCGGGGGATTTCATCCTCTTGACATTTATGATGGTCACCTGCTGGGTCTGATGCTGAGGTATGGCACGTCAAAGGTTCACGCTCCTGTCAGTCCTTGTAATTGTGGCGATTCCAAGCGCTTCTTGTGCGTAAAGCAAGAGAGTTGACACCGTCGAGGTGGTTACAAACAAGACAATGAAGCTTAAGTGCTCTTGTTCTTCACAACCGCGTCCGCAATTTGTATCTGGATGAGCCTTCCGGGTAACAATAAATCGAAGAAAGACGTGGTGGGCTTAAAATCACTCACTTTGCGGCGGATTGAGGAGCGTCTGTCGCTGAAGCGTCGCGCAGTTTGCGAGAATCCCTCATACCTGTGGGCAGGCTGAGAGCAGACGGGCGGGAGCGTTCACCGGTTTGGGTGTTTACGCGGCTGAGATCCACCCCGTAGTGCCTGAGTGGAGAGACATCTGCTGAGCGTTTGTCTGCTACAGGTTTGAACACACCTGGTACGGCCGAGAGGGACGTTGTTCAGCTCCGAACCAGCCCCTTTACGCTCAGCAGCAGAGTTTCCCAGATTCTCATGCTGGCTCCATCCTTCGGCGTCTCGCGGTACTAAATGATGGTGAAAATAACTCACACATACACATTAACAGTGCAATATTGTTCAGTGTTATTTTATGTCATTTAATTTCTTATGTAAAATCAATTTCATCGAGGTCTACTTGTATATTTTTGCTCTATTTTAATGGATTCGTCTTGGATATTAGAAAGACATGCGCATTACATATGAGATTATCTAAAAATATCCCCACCACTAATCCTCATATTAAGCGTGCAAAACAAATCACGCCTAATTAGGAACCCATATTTGAAACATTTATTATTATTTTAAATCTGGTATGGGGAGGAATTTCCAGGTGAATACAATTAATGTTTACACAGCGCCACCTGCTGATAAGATCACAGGACTGATAGGATTGGTTTATTTCATGATAATTGATTCAGGCGTTGACTTTACTTTGTTGCAACTCCCAAATGCAATGTTTTATTTGCATTTTATGTGGTGGACCACAGTGCAATACACATGACTGTAAGGACTGACGTTAATACTTCCTGTTTTGTTTGTTTTGCATTAATATGCTTCAAACTGAGCCGTTCATTTGTAACTGCGTGTTGGAGATCATTTTTTCCACTCTGAAGGTTTATGCAGGCTCTAAAAGTCTTTCAGGATTGACCAGCATTACCTGTATATCTTCCCATTATTTTTATTTAATTTTTGTGTGCGTGTGCGCTAGAAGTTTTAAAATGTTTGTTTTTTGAGAAGTCAAATGTTTCACCAGCATGTGAAGCTATTTATAACGCTACATAAACCTTAATGAGGAAGACAGAAAACTTGTTTTTAGGAATGTGACCTATTCCGCGTCCTTGACTAAATAAGCACCTTGGACATCGCCTGCATAATCCATAAGCTTGTCTGGGCTGATTAACGCAGCCGCCATGTCTTTGATGGAAAGAAGGGACTGCAGCTGAGATGCAAATTGTACATTTCTAAGTTTAAACACCATCTGATTTATCTGCTATCGCGTGGATTTATATAAGACAGACTTTATTGAATCTTTTTTTTTCCCCTAGACTAGGCCCCATGCTGGCCAACCTTGTACAAGATTTATGCAATTAAGCCCACATTTAATCTGTTTGCCCTTTAAAAATTGCTCTGTGATGTGACCAGAATTTGTCTGCGAAATATCTGCAACTCAAAGTTAAATTGTGGAAACGGCATACGTGTTTTCCCAAGTTGGAACCAGCAAAGACAATGTAGAACTGCATTAGGTTTTATATTTAAGCTAATAAACTTTCAAAAATCTTCTGCTTGAGACTCTTCAGTCTCCCCTTTCTTTCTCCTCATTTACTGTCTATGTACTGTTCAGTAAAGGCCCCTAGAGCTGAAAATATGTTTCTGTCTTGTAAAAATATTGTCAAAAATCAACAGAAGTTATGAGAACTAATGTTTAATGTTGGAATATTTGCTGTGTAACAAAAAGACTCTTTAGACATGCTTTATAGAATGTACAATTAAACAAGGCCCGACATACAATACAAATAAACGTTTTACAAAAAGAAAAGGCAAGATTTAACAAAGCAAACAGAGCAGCATTGGATAGTGCCAGAGCAATCACTGTTAAACTTTGGTATAAGGTCGATGACAAAAAAAACATTTTGTCATCGGCAGCACTGGTCTAAAAATTTTAAACACCCAACAGATAAATCACTTCTGATCACGTATGACTGCAAGTTTTCCACTGACAATTTTGCATCATTTACAGAGAGTTTTAAAACACCAAAAACAGAAAAATCATTTAGTACCACTGAAACAAGGAGTGTGACAGTATAACAAGACCACACAGTTATGCCAAGGCTTTATTCCTCGCTTGGATACCAGCTGGTCATTAGCTTTGTTGCCGATACCAAGTTCAGAAAATAAAAACAGGCTGAGAAAGTGCTAGGAACACACATTGTTAAGATTTATAGAAACAAGTTGGAATAAAAAAAAAAAGTAGATCAGAAGAGGAACTTTCAGTTCATGCCTGCACATCACTGAGGATTTCTGAATACCACTTGCTGTTTAAGGTAATTGAAAGTACAGCTGATATAAAAAATAAGGTTTTTCCCATGATAGAAATTGTGACAAAAGAAAAATCAGCATGAGGCAGCATAATTATGCACTTTAAAATGAATTTCAGCATTTCTGAGTGTAGTACCATTTAACTCATTGGATCCCAACAATGATCCAATGAGATCAAATCCTCTGAATCGTTATATGATTGAGATGATAATATATCCAAGCTCTCACTTATGAGGATGAATCTAATAATGGACAATCAGAAAAATGGGGAAAATAACTAAACAGTCACACACCCAGCTAAAGATTCATTAGGTACACTTTTCCCAAACAGAAGAAATTTCATAACTGCTTTTTAATACAACCTACGTTAATAATCAGTGAAATTGTTTTGAAGATGTTTCGACTCAATATTATTATTATGGAACGCGCATTAGAGGTTATATTGAAACGCTCTCTAATCCAAACAGATATATCAGTGAAGACGCAACTGTGTAAAGCTGGGCTTTTTCTGGACAGCTCATGATGAAATGATCTTTAAAACTGGATTTGATTTGATCAAATCCAACCACAGCATAGCAGCCGACGAAACTGAATGGTGGCGTTTTACAATTAGTGTCTTTCATCTAGGATTGCACCGATAGCAGTATTCTGGCCAATCACCAATCTTTAACAAGCCCGACTTGCTGATTAAATTTTTTCTCTGAAAAGTTGCTAAATATAGCCACAAAGTTGCTAACAGCGGGGTGACTATTGTTTATTGCGTATGTGCAGATTTGACCTGGTGGGCGAGTCAGGCAGTCAGTCCTCTCTTATGGTAGAGTAAAAGTGGACAGTGGCTGATTTTCAGATCTTTGCGGAGACAGATAAGATCAGTTTCTCATGCAAGGACCAGCTGCTCGCAGATTTTCCAAAACTAAGAAAATCTGAGCCGATTTATTGGTGCACCCCAACTTTCAACTTTTCAAAAAAACATAAAATAATTAAAAACTATCCAGAAATAAAGTCAGATTATTTCTGTCAAAAACATGAATGTAAAATTTGGGCATACTGCTCACACATTGTGGACGTTTTAAGTTGCTTTGTACAAGTAGCTGCTGTAATTCTCACCTCAAATGCACAAACAGAGCATGTAATTCATTAGATAGAATTATTTACATACACATACACATAAAAGAACACAATACATTCCTTTTTTCACAGTCCAGGGTGAAATCATAGGCTTCATTACTATTTATGTAAAATCATTAATTTTCTGACTGAACTGAAATAAAAAAAAAACTCTTTATAACCTGAAACAGCAAGTCAACGGCACAATAACGTTTGCCAACATGAAGTGCCCGTAACAAAGGAAACAAAAGGGCTAATGGATCAGTGCATACTGTAGAAAGAAAGGTCACTGAGAAGGCTTGATATAAAAGAGACCATCTGTTAGACAACCATCAGAAAATACCCAGCAAAACTGTGATTGTCTCATGTGCAAAACAAATGGTTTTCTTCCCAAACTGCTCTTTATTCTAAACAAAAGTGTAAAATTAACATGATTTAAAAACCCGAAACAACAAATAAGGATAATACATGAAAAATGTACCTATATATGTGTATACTCATAATACACACCACATTTTGGTGTTATTGTCTCTGGAATTTGCATAAGAGTTGGTCAGAATGGCTGCGGAAACATGAGAGGTAAGCCTTTAAGAGTCTTTCCAATGTTATCAACTGAATACTGCTGGTCAGGGAACTACATCTTTCTCTTTAATTACCCTCTTCTCCTCCACTTGAAAAGGAGAGCTTAGTGTTTTCTTCTTAAGACGTGGAGTACTCTGCAACTGGTACCAGAAATGCTGAGGCCCAGCTGCCTCAGAGAAGTGGTCCTGCCTAGCAGCGTCCGACTTGGTTCCATTAAGCATACATTCATTCTTTTTTTTTTGTTGGAGACAGAAGAATAGCTAAAATGAAGAGATGAGGCGGCCTCCTCCTGAGGTGAGGATGTCTGGAAAGAGGTCATTTTAATTAATCCTGTCTGAGAAATCAGTCTTTCTGAAGTACAGAACATTAGCTTGTCCTCTTGAGTTGAGCTGAGGAATGTGAGTTGAGCTGGGGAATGTAAACACACAAGAGAGCATCTTTGGCAGAAAGTAAGGAATCTCTTTGGAGGTAGTGGGTAAAGGTAAGGATGGAAAAGGTAAGGAGGTGCAGAAACAAGTCTGAGGCAAAAACATTGCCTGAATTTAAAGACCCTATGTGGGAGCCCTATGGTCCTGTGGGTTAGTCCTACTATAGGCACTTCTGTGGTCCTGGGTGGGCTGCCTGGGGAAGTAGTTAGCCACTGCTTCACTCTGCTCTACTGCCCTGTCAGCAGCAGAGGTCAGAGCAGGTGTCCTGTGTAATGTTACTGAGAGATGGGAAGCTCCAGGTTGAGATACTGATGATGGATCTTCACCTTCTCTCCACAAAGTTCTGCTGAGCGAATCTACAAAAAAACCCAGAAAACCTTTTATCTCAGTACCAAAACGATTCTCTTTTTCTACACTGCAAGCACACAAAATCTTAAGTATTTTTGCTTAGTTTCTAGTGCAAATATCTTAGTACACTTGAAATGGGATAAAACTCACAAGTAACTTTTCAGCAACATATACTAGCCTGCTTTAAGTAACTATATTTTAAATTGATTGTAGATTTAAAAAGTACTAGTTCCACTAGCAGATTATGTCACTTAGAACATGGAAAAATGTTTTGATATAAGTGAAATAATCTGACAGTTGAACTAGTAATTTTTATTAATATTCAAGAATTATTTACTCAAAACAAGGTCTTATATCTTGGTGAAAAGGTCTTTGTAAGTTAGTTTTGTTATATTTTAAGTTTAATAAGAAACGTGCACTATAAACTACGCAAAAATACTTGGTAAGATTTTGTGTTTTTTCAGCAATTTGTAATAATTTTGCTCAAAATCTCTTAAGAAAACAGAGAAAAACATTTATATGCAAAAATAGTCTTCTTTAACTGTGCACTGTACTTGTGCAACTGAAAAGAAAATATCCAGAAAGTCAATATAATATCTACAAGAAGTCTTGTGGCTTCACCTTTGGGTTTAGCAGGTCAATGGAAAATATCCTCTGCAGATTTGTTAAATCAATGATCACAATAAGCGTACAGCATATAAAAACAAGCTTGGTGCAATCTAATCTGTCCTTCTGCAGGGTTGTTAATAGCCACTTTCCTTAAAAACCACTTCGTATTTGTAGATTATACCCAGGTGTTGGTAATTTTTGTTTTTCGTGAAAGTATAAAAAACTTCAGCTTTTGTTTGATATCTTACCTTTAACATATTGCTTTGCAGAAATGTGGCTGTTGTGCATGAGGCTGTCCAGTGCTGTGTCCTCAGGGTGGGCAGTGTCTCCAAGGCCGTCCTTCAGGCCTGGCAGGGCCCTGTCCAGTGGATCGTCCTCCCCCAGATAAGCATATTGGCAATACTCTCGAGTTCGAGAGTAGATGTTGGCGTTGTCGTAGCAATCGGAGCAGATGACAAGAGGACCTGCACCACCTAGTAAGATAAAACAATCATTTTTATTGTTGCACTTAACTTTTCTTTATTACTTTGGTTACCTTTTTTAAGTTCATGAATAAATTTGAACATTTGATTTGATTCAGATTTTCCAGGAAGTCTCAAATACACAATTCTTAATTCTTTAATGCTCACATTTCTGCAAGAAACTGAAATTGAAAAATGTACAAACAGATGTTATGTACATTTTTGCTAAGAGTGTTTTTAATATTTATAATTTTGCTTAATTTAATTACGTGTTTGTTATTTTAGGCCTTTTAATCATAGAAAAGCTAAAAAAAGTTTTAAGGTACCTTAAAACTTTTTTTAGCTTTTCTACAGTTAGCTTTTCCTACAGTTTCAAAATCAATGTGCAAGCAAGAACATGAAGGAAGTTCAAAATAGGGCTGGCTGACTTAGAATTTGGTCACAATATTTTGTGGCACTATTGCAATATCAATCAATGCTTGAGTCCCTGCCCCTTTTATCCTTGATGCCTAGTGCCCTTTTTTTTCTTATCTGTATGTCAGAAGGCCTGCTTGTGCCCCTCAGCAATAATATTTAGCTAAATATAATAATTTAGAAAAATAGACTAGTCTGGCTACCCTCAGTCTAATAATGATACAGTTTCTCTGCCTCCATGTTGTTCAGACACCAGGTCCATGGTGAGGAGGAGGACGGATCTGCACCCTCTAATGATCAAATTATGGGCAACAATATTTTTTCATACACTGGTTGTGAATAAAAACGTAGGTCTGACGTTGACGTTAGAAAAACTG
>CAEFZX010030432.1:0-60073 GCA_903066825.1 Alfaro cultratus | reverse complement strand
CCATCCATCCATCCATCCATCCATCCATCCATCCATCCATCCATCCATCCATCCATCCATCCATCCATCCATCCATCACCCATCCATCCATCCATCCATCACCCATCCATCCATCCATCCATCCATCAACCATCCATCCATCCATCCATCAACCATCCATCCATCCATCCATGAATGGATGGATGGATGGATGGATGGATGGATCCATCCAACAGTTCACTTCATGCAAGTGAACTGTTTCACTTGCATGCAGTTGGGACATGGTCCAAACGTACAAGGTTCAGTTCAGTAACGACACGCTGCTCTGGAAGCCCTGCATGAATGGGAGCAAAGAGGCTGTGAGTGAGCATCTGATTTTATGAAAACCGTTTTTCCACCTTCTACATGTGCCTATAGTATCACCAACACTCAGCACACCTCCTTCTGCTGCAGATATTTGAAGGAAACCAAGACACGGAAACTCCCGTCCTCTCCCTGTTCGACAGTCCCACAGTGGCACGTTACATTCGGATCAACCCTCAGACGTGGTATCAGAACGGGACAGAGGGAGACATCTGTCTCAGGGCAGAAGTGTTGGGATGCGCACTTCCTGGTACGAGAAAAGAAACAGCAGGAAACATTTTATTTTTTATGTGTCTGTTTGGTTGTAAAGCAGTAGCATGCTAAAGTATTCATTTGTATTCAAAAGTACTAACTCTTTAGCAATGTCAGCGTCAAATGTCAGTGCATTTCAAAATGATTTATGATTTTTATAAAAATTATTTTTCTGCGTATGTTGATCCATCAGAATATTGTCTATTTTTGAGTCTGTGTACGCCAGGTAATAATTGATGGATAAATTAATAAGTTGACGATTATTTTAATAATTGATTAATCAAGCTTGACTCCATATAAAATCTCAAACCCAGGTTATTTCAGTTAGGTAATTTCACAAAATCTAAAACGGTTGAAAAACATTAACTGTCTTCTTTCCTTTACCAAAGATCCCAGTAATGTCTATGCATGGCAGACAGAACCAACAGAGTCCAGAGACAAACTGGACTTCAAGCACCACAACTATAAGGAGATGAGAAAGGTAGATGGAACACAAAAGTCTGTCCAGAAATTATATTTACAGTAAAAACATTGTTCAATCAACTCCACTCTGCAGTCTGCTAATGTTCTTTCTTATTGTTTAGTACTATAGAAAACGTATGTATGTTTATAAAAGTAAGGCCAAATGTTCCGGCCTTTAACATTTTCACTTGAAGACCCTTTTCCTGAATCTGAAACTGGGAATAAATTGGATCCACATCTCCTTAATAATGACAAAACTCATGTAATCTACACAAAACAAAAAAAAATTGGGTCCAGCTGTTTGAAAGTGTTTTCTTCCTGTTCAGTGATGGTCATTTTACTCATTTAATGTTTCATACGTGCATTTTTTATTTTTTTGGGTTTCTGTGAAACAAACAAAAAAAAAAAAAAACAATTGCCAAAATCAGACCTTTGAAACATGAACAGCACACTCCTGTTTGGAGGAGGAATGTGCTGGTGCCAATTTTCAAAAACAAAAAGGATGAACAGAGTTGTAGTAACGAGAGAGGGATAAAGTTGAAGAATCACACAATAAAATTCTGAAAGGGTTTTTGGAGTGAGCCTCAGACAATGGGTTTAGATGGAGCTTATAGACCCTAACCCTAACCCTAACATAATTTTTGATAAATATCTACAACAGGACATCAATCTCTCCACTACGTTTCTCTTAAAATAAGTTATCTTTTTTTGTTTCAAAAGGTCACGTAAGGTTTACAGCTCAAACAAGTTTTATTTAGCTGGACTGAGGACAAAAATTGATTGCTTTTATTATAAATGCTGCAGCTCTTTGTTCAGGGGTAATGGTCACACACCTCCAGGTAACTCACTTTGTTGCTGGAAGAAGTTTGCAGAAGAAACGGATGTACTGCATGATTTTTCTATAAATTACTTCCTATCAAACACTTTACAACATCCCATTTTTTCTAATTCATCATCTTAACCCACCTGACCAAACTTTTCCTCAAGGAGCTGACCCTTGGAAATTATTTCAAGAATTTCCCATTTTTCAACTTCCTTGTTGCATTTAGGTATTTTTTCCTGACTTACTGCCCTTTTCATGCAGTAATTAAAATTAATTTTTCTGTCTCTCTCAGACAGTATTTGGTTAAATTTACAATTATTTTATTTTCCAGTTGATGAAGTCTGTGCATGATGAATGCCCCAACATCACCCGTATTTACAGCATCGGGAAAAGCTACAAGGATCTGAAGCTTTTCGTCATGGAGATCTCAGACAATCCTGGAAAACATGAACTGGGTGAGCTTTTTCAAAATATGGTCCAGATTCTCTAAAATCACTCAAACCTGGTTGGAGATTTTGTTGGCTAAAGTCAAAGGTTTTTTTTTTTTTCAACAAGGTGTCCACACATTCTTAAAATGTCAGATTAATTTAAAAAAGTTAATTGGTTTTAAATTTTGGCATGGCAGGACTATTTAATTTTGTAAATGCTTTGTATAGTTTTTTTCGGGATTTTTCTGTCTTGCCGAGACTCTCGCAGAAATCCTAATTGCATTCTGTGACTCAAGGCTACAGAATCTCACTGCTAACATATCATTGCTAGCTAGCTGTTTTGCTTCCTGGCTAAGTACAAATTTATTGCTGCTTGCCTGGACAAAGTTCATACATTTCTGTAGAGAAATGTATGAACCTTTCTGATAATGGTCTTAAAAAGTATTGAATTTGAGTTGGTGAAACCTGCTGAAAGTTTTTTTTTAAAGTTAGAGCCCTGCAGCTCCTTTCTGACTAGATTAAATTAATTATGGACAAATATTTACTATATACTGATGTATGTCGTCAACAGTCTAGTCAAGCACAGTGGTAAACCTAAAGCTGCTCTGCCTGGAGTTCCTCTATGTTTGCTCTGAGATGTACAAATGTTTTCTTTGGCCCATTTAGGTTGGGAGAGATTTTCCCATTAAAAAAACAACAAAAAAAACACGTCAGTGAAGCAATCAATGTCGAGCTGAGGGAGGCTGATTAAATACTCAGACAGAAAAAAAAGGAAAATAAAATTGCCACAGTGGATTTCAGCTTGTTAAGGGAAAGCAAAGAGCATTGTTCCTCATTTTGCATGTATGTTTTGGCACTCGTTGCAGGAGAACCAGAGTTTCGGTATGTTGCAGGGATGCATGGGAATGAGGTGCTGGGTCGAGAGCTTCTGCTCAACCTGATGCAGTACATGTGCCAAGAGTACAAACGAAGAAACCAGCGGATCGTCCATCTGATCCAGGAGACTCGCATACACCTTTTGCCCTCCATGAACCCTGACGGATACGAGATAGCCTTTAAGAAGGTGCCAGAAAACCTGATTTAATGTTCCCATTCTGAGCTTAAAAAGAGCTTCAAACAGAACAGAATCATTTTTCTTTCGTCCTCAGGGCTCCGAGCTGGCCGGCTGGGCTCTGGGACGTTACAGCTACGAAGGCATCGACATGAACCACAACTTTGCTGATCTCAACTCAGTGATGTGGACCGCCATCGAGCTGGAGACAGACCAGTCCAAACTCATCAACCACTATTTTCCCATCCCTGAACAATACACCTCTGAAGAGGCTTTTGTAAGAAATGCAGACATCTTTTTTTGTTTCAAAAACTTCATCTAGTTTGCCTGAACAAACTCACCAAAACTTGTACATCAACTTCAATTTTAAGTGAAAATAAACTGAGTAAGATTAAGCCAATGCACTTGGCTTAAATTTAAAACTTTAGAACTTTCTTCAGAACTTGTTGGTGAGGTGTTGAGGTGATGCATTTCTATAAATCTGATGTTTAGCATTGACCCGTCAAACTCCTATTATGCCATTTGTCAAAAGTTTTTCTTCGCATTCTTATAGATTCTTGATATAAAAAACAAAAGCTCAAGAGTACATTTCTGACAAAATATTCACAAAATTTTAGAGTAATTAAAAAAAACAAGAAAATGTTTATATTGATCTTAGAAAATTTGCTAGAAAAAATGAAATTCTCAAGTTTATATTTCTGAAATTAATCTCAAAATTTTTGATTTTTCTTTCTGGCAAATATTCATCTTTTCAAACTCAGAAATGTCCAAGTTTTAGAAAATTTCTGATAGATTTTGGCTGTAATTTACTTCTTTTTTTTAATATATCAACAATGTCCCTAGTACGCCATTGAAGAAAGGTATTTGAACTCAGGAATGTGTTGTTGCAATGCAGCAGCTTGCACAGTTAGCTAGCATGAGTAATATTTTTTTCTTTAATAGGTTGCACCTGAAACCCGAGCTGTGATCAGCTGGATGCAGAACATCCCGTTTGCTCTGGGTGCAAACCTCCATGGAGGAGAGCTGGTCGTCACCTACCCGTACGACATGACCCGGGACTGGGCGCCGCGCGAACACACACCCACCCCTGATGAGAGCTTCTTCCGCTGGCTGGCTGTAGCGTATGCCAGCACCAATCAGGTCTCTCTCACTTTTCCCTGCTCCAACTTCCTCCTCAGGGAAGTGACTGAGGAAAGTTTGTTGTCTGATCAAACCAGGTGATGTCCAACCCAGACCGAAGGCCATGCCACAACAAGGACTTCCTCAGATACAACAACATCATCAATGGGGCTGACTGGCACAACGTACCTGGAAGTGAGAACCCATGTTTAGTTGGATTTTAGTTGAATGTACAATTTAATATAATGCAACAATAATTTTGACAATAATTCTAAATCCTTATCAATATATCTCTTTATAGTTGAAACTGAAATTACTTATTCTGACACTTGGAGATGATGTTTTCTGTTTTTGCAGGTATGAATGATTTCAGCTACCTGCACACCAACTGCTTCGAGGTGACCGTGGAGTTGTCCTGCGATAAGTTTCCTCACGCCAGCGAACTTCCCATCGAGTGGGAGAACAACAGAGAGTCTCTGCTGGTTTACATGGAGCAGGTCAGAAGGCATCAGTCATTTTTTGTTGCTTTTGGTCATTATTTTTTTTCCTATTTGTTTTTTCCAGGATATTCCTTAACTGCAAACTGTAAATTTAAAAAGGGAGTTATTACAATGCCACTACAACTTGCATTGCATGTCCAACAGAGGGTTTTATAACTTGACTTCATGTTTGTATCAATAACTTTCATATGGTGCAAAGTTTTTTCATTTGAAACTTAAAGAGGAATGTGAACAATTTAAAGTTGTTCAATTCAAAAAACAAACTAAAGGAACTTTAAACAAATTCAGAAATGTAAATAAAATCAATACTTGGCCTTTCATTTTTTTTAATTGAGCATAATTTTTGCCCTTCTCAGACTCCATACTTGGGTCATCGCAACATATTTACTCACATGTCACTAACAAACATTTATGACTGAGCTGTAGTTGTGGTCAAATGTCTCTCTACGTGTTACCTAATCAATTGTTAAAATAATTTCTCAAAGAAATAAACAGCAGTTATTCGAAGAAGAAGCTTCCAAAGGCTGTTAATACTGTAGCTAAGAGACTTTTGGTACTGAAATCTGTTTTTATAGACTAAACCTTAAAGTCTCAGGAAAACAGAAGGTATTTCTTTTTAAAGGGAACAAAAAATGTCTGAAGTTATATATAATCCAGCTGATGAGTCATAATTTCCTCACGAGTCTGCTCAGTAAAACCAGGTCAGGCTGATGGGACACATACTGCACTTTTTTTATCATAGCAATCTGTTTTGACTAATCTGTATCTGGTCATGTGCAACAAATAGTACCTCAGAATAAGAAGTTAATGAGTTAGATTTAATAGTTATGATGTAAACATAAAAAAAGGCACTAATAGAACTCTTTTTTTAAGAATAGTGACAAGAATCCACTTTCCTTCACCAAAATCAAGATTTTCCTCTTTCAAGCTAGACTGAAGGCAACAAGTTTTGACTTGACCTCGAATGCTCTGACCTGGTTTGCTCTCCACATCTGCTTGGCTTCTTGAGATTTGTATATTGATTTTACATTATAAAGCATAATTTGTGTAACAGTGTAATGCTTTAGGACTTCAGCCTACAGAAAACTGTAAATTTCTCATTTGAATGTTCAGATCCATCGTGGAATTAAAGGTGTGATACGGGACAAAGACACCGGGGTGGGAATAGCAGACGCCATCATCAAAGTCGAGGACATCGATCATCACATCAGATCAGGTGCAATTTATTTTTTATACACAGCGCCCTCTAGAGTTAGAACAGTTGGTGCTCCTGTTGTCAATAATGACATTTAACATGACTGGGGCTTTACAGAGGCAGGAACCTTTGACCTTTCATCTTGACATGATCTCTCTACTTCAGACCCAGATTACTGGGTTCTAACTTTTGTTCAACAAAATCACATTTTCTTTTCTTATTTTTTTTTGTGTGTTGCAACTTCTTTATTGTTTTCAGAGTTGCGTTACAGTTACTGTATTTGACCAAAAGCAGAATGTGGGCATTTATGTTCATCTTCTACCCTCATTAATTAGATAAATCTGAAGTAGTAGTTCCACTGACGTTATTTACTTTATAACAAGACATTTTCCCATGTTATGAGATAATCCATCAGTGCAACACGCACTTTTTCATCAATATTAAGGAACTGTTGACTTAAAACAAGCTCCTATTCTGATGAAATGTTACTTGTAAGTTAGTTTTGTCTTATTTCAAGTGTTTTAAAATATTTGCACTAGAAACTAGATACAAATACTTAGTAAAATGTTGTGCTTTTCTAGTGTATATAGAAGTGATTAAGGCTTAAATATTTTTCTCTTGCAGCAGTGTTTTTTTATTCTTTGCTTTCATCATGCTGAGCTTTATGCCTGGTCTTCTCTGCTGCAGTGGTTGATGGCGACTACTGGCGCCTGCTGAATCCAGGCGAGTACCGCCTGACGGTCAGCGCTGAAGGCTACTTCCCTTCCTCCCGTACATGTTACGTCATGTACGACCACTTCCCCACAATCTGCGACTTCAACCTCACCAAGACACCCAGACGGAGAGCAAAGGACATTCTGGCAAAGGGGGAGAAACTTCCCAAGGACCTGCAGCTGAGGCTGCGGCAGCTACGAATGAGGAAACTCCGCGTCACCACCAAGGCCATCAACCAGCGGCGTGCTGCGGCCGCTGGCAAACGAGCAAAACGTGTCTGAGAGCAAAGCAGGGCTTGGTTCAGAGACACCAAAACTCACTGGATTTAGCATTAGATTCTATTTTTGAAAATATATTTATCAGGGCAGAGCAGGTGGGCAACAATCTACTTTTTAAAAAATGATCTGCTGTGGAGCAGCACTATATCTATAACTCTAGGAATGGAGATAAATCGCTGATATTTGTTTTATGTCTATAAATAAAGGAAACCAATTGAGTATCAGAAGATGTTAAATGAATCTTTATTATACAACTGAAATTATACTTTACAGTTTTTTACTAAAACAAAATCAAACTATCACGTTTTTTGTTTATTTAAGAACAGTGAGCTTCCACTTGACACCGTTTCTCATCTTTGGTGCTGTTGGGATCTCAGGATCTGCAAAAAAATAAAAAATAAAAAAAATCATATATACATATATACTGTATATCCTGGCATATATAATGTTCTGGCAATTTTTCACAAGATTGAAGACATTCGAGTTAAAAATATTCACCTGGTTTGCTTTCATGTCACAGATTATTTAACAATACAGGGCTAGAGTTTTTTTCCAATTCAGTAGAGATAAAAAGCCATTTTGGTTTTTTTAGAATTTGTCAAACTTAGATCAGTTAAAATCCAAAATACTTACATAGATCTGTATAGGATTAACCTGGATAAAACACAAATCTTTCAAATCACAGTTTCTGATCAGTTAAACCATGATTTTTAATTATTAAGAAGGAAGGAATTTCAATATTTTGTTTGGCATCTCATCTAAACCAAACCAAGAACTTTGGGTCTAGCTTTTATGTTTACATTTTTTACATCAAGTTCTGATGTGACAAACCAGAAATAAAAGGTCATCATTAAAATTTTATAAAATTTAAATTCCAGACTATGCTAACCTTAAACAAATACAAAAATAAAACATGAAATGGGGTTTGAGCATTACTTTGAAGGCAACAGGAGTTGGAGAAAAAAAACAAAATGTAAATCTTAACTCCACAAACTGTACTGACCTAGTTGTGATGCTGCAGGTTTCTGCTGCTGCTGCTGGAAAGAAGCCATGATGCTGTTTGCTGTGGAGTTTGGACCAGTTACCTTTAGAGTTAAAAAATATCAAAAAGCAAAATTTATGTTTAGAAAATTTGTGCAAACAGTTCTGCCTTCTTATTTGTCATTAATATTGATTATAGTTCACTCAATCAACATCACATTTTAGCGGTATCAACTGCTTTGATGTTTTACCTTTAATCAACAATAAGTACAGACATAGAATAGAAATATCCCTTATTGTCCCACAGTGTGGAAATTCAGGTGTCACAGCAGCAAGTTAATACATGATTAACAGATTTTGTAGACATGGATGCAAATGGAAAAAATGGGAAAAACAGATGAGATGAAGAATTTAATACAACCATCTTTGTTGCTTTTGTACGCAAATTATTTAGGACCTTGAATCCAGTCATTTAGATAAAACCTTTAATAAACTTTACATTTTGGTGCCTAATAGAAATATAAAAAGAACACATTATGAGCGAAGAATTTTGAAGAGGGTGTTATATTTACCGGAGTGTTGCTGCTCAGCAGGCCTTCAGGCCACACCTCAGGAACAGCTCCCTCCATCGTCTGCAGGGCTTCTTCATAGGCCAGCTGCAGTTTCCCGGCCTGTTTATCAAACTGGAACAGCACCAAGGCCTTAAGGAGGCTGTGGATCTCCTCTGTGGAGGGTGGAACGACAGATTTATCTTTCACCAGAACTTCTTACTGCTTTATTTACTGCAGCATGTCCAATGCAGACTGCAGCACCACTACTTCCTTTTTCAAGTTTCTCGATGTTTCAGCAGGTTAAATTTGAGCTTTACTCTATAAAAATATAATTTAGGGATATTATCAACTTACCTATCTTTTTACCTTGCTTAATATTAACTCAAGCCAGTTAAACTGAACTTTGTCAACTCAAGTAGTTGTTTTTCAGTTTTGCTTTGTGACCAAAATCATCCAGTTTTTCTCCAAGCCACTAATATGAAACATTTGTTTTCTTCCTCATTTATAAAAACTATCAAAATGGAATATTCACACTTTTGTTTTGGTCTGGAAAAGCATCAAACAACAAAACCCAAAACAGAACAGCGTATGTTTGATATACTTTAGTTTGAATTTCATTGAAATTGGCATTCATGCTTTAATGCATTTAACCTCCAAATATTTTGTTAAATTCAGAACCTGTAATGAGAAACCTTGTAGCACAATTTTTTAAATTAGAAATATGTATAACATTTCATTGAAACAAAAAATTATGTTTAATCCTCACCTAAAAAGCCTCAGTTCAAATGCTTTCAGCCAGCATGAAGGATCCTGGTTTTGTATTAGACACAAAAATCTGCAGCTAACCAGGCTGCATTTAAAGGAGGACAACATGTAAAATAAAAAGACTTGTTTGTACCTCTCATCTTGTCTACAGTGGTGATGATTTCACTCAGGGCGTGAATTAGGGCTCTGTCCTCCATTGGGCTTCCTTCCTTCAGACTCAGCTTCTTCCTCTCCGCTTTCCGGCGGTTCTTTGACGACCTTCTGCAAGAGAAATCCAAACACTGAAACCAAAAACAATAAAAACATTATATTAACTTAATGTTTTTTAGGTGTGTGCCCCTTACGAGGAGATCCGGGAGTTACTCTGGGAGTATTTAGACGCGGTCAACACACTGCTAGCTTCAGAGTAAAGCTCAGAATCAGGGCAGTCTGGACCTTCTTCATCTAACAAGGAACATAAATGGTTTAAAACACAGCTAGAATTAAATGTTTAAACACATTTTGATGGAATGAAATGGATTTATCAGAGTTTTTCTCACCAAGCATATCCAGTCTGGCCTTTTCTTTCTGCTCTCGAACCACAGCCAAACGGCTCCGGTGCCGGTTAAATGTTACAACCTGAGCCTCCAAGAACCCTGTTTGAGAGTTCACAACTGTGGAGAACAAAAATAAAACCTTTTCTCCAACTATCCTCTGCATGGTACATAAACCTTTTTAAACAACACGAGACAATCCCTGTTGTCTTTCATCTTACCTTCTAACAGAGCAGGTTTCAAGTTGGTTTCAGTGATATCCTGTCTGTTGTGCACATAAATCTTCAGTAATAAAAATATATATTTTAATGCCACATAACTCAAAAAGAAAAAAACAAATCGCTTTGACAAAGAAGAGGAGTTTGTTTACAGACCAGTCTGAGCGCCTCCTCCCAGACTGCACCAGTGATTAGAGCCAAGATGGCTTCCTCACAATCCTGTTTGACACAGAAAATAAAAATGTTTATAATGAGACCATAAAACAGCCTCTGTTGCTGGTTGAGAAGTCATTTCACTTTGTTAGAAGAGTCCTCCACTGTTTAACTACTTTGACTTACTTTGTGCCGCTATTTCAACCATTCAACTTATACCATATTTTGCTCATTCAGGACATTACGGTTATGTCTTTTGCTATTGACATCTAATACGGTTTAGGAAATATTCAGCTTTTTGTGGCCATTTTTGGCCCCATTGAAATGAATACAACATCCCATAATTTCTGAAACATTCTGCTAGAAACTTTGTGCTCTTTCACAGCTAACAACTTCCATGTATTTTCAGCTAGAAACAAATTTCAAAGTTTAGAATGTAGTCATATCCTTCAACTACTTTTGTTTGAGCTTTTCATGTCTTTTATATATTTCATAAAATCCCTCTTCAAGATTTTGCTCGCATTACCCTCAGTCTTCAGAAAAATCCCTCTAAAAAAACAAGACACTGGCCCAGTAACGCTGAAGGTTCCCAATCTAACCCTAATCCAACCCTTAGTATAATACTGTAGGTCAAGATGCTAGTCCTAACCTAGAAGTTGTCATTAGTATTACAGCTTTTTAGCTCAGTTTAGATTATGCTTTATTCGGCTGCTTCTGTCTACTTCTTAAATGTCTGCAAGTCTTCTACAGTGGACCTCAAATGCTTCTGTAATTTTCACTGACATATTTTAGTGAAGATGCATTCACACTGCATCTTCATAGGAAATGCAAATTTTTCTAGCTCAGTTAAGTGAAATCTTACTTTGGCGTACTGGTCCAAAAGCAGAGCAGCTTCTGAGTACCGCCTCTGCTCGGTCAGCTTCTCTGTGACAGAAGGAAGAAAAAACTTAATCAGTTTTTAATCTTGGTTCAGTTAATCTTTGAACCAATTTCTGTGGTTCAAATATTACCAAAACTAGTCTGAATGCAAGTTTCAACCATCTAGTTTTTAGTTTTAAGAGAAATTTGAACGTAGAACTCCATCTTCACTCTTCCACTCAGTTTCTATGATGCAGGAGCGCGACTGTCAGTAAAACAGACCCTCAGCATGATAATCCCACCACCATGCTTCAGAGTTTTTGAAGTGCGTAGATACCCACACCTTGTCATTCTGTACAGTGATACTGACATTTCCCCATATGTTTCTGGTCACTCTAACCATTTTTTTCCCTCTTAAAATCAGAGTTTGGTTCAGATGGTTGAAACTTGGACAGAACCAATTGTCCCAGCAGAAGAAAAATGACAACACACACATTAAAACTGGTTTTGGAATGGATGACACAGACTAACAACAAATCTTTCAGTTGAACCATTTTGTGCCAAGGAACTAGAACTGAACACAATATCAAACAACTGCGCAGATGAATTATTAAGAATGTTTCAGATGCCATGAATGAAAACTCCGATAGTCAATAACAAATTTGATAGATATAGAACTTTCATGGTTCTCTATCTGATCTGACATGAATTCTAGTGACCATGATTTTAAACTCATCCTCAGTGGAGATTCTGCAAACGCTTGTTGATGACATTAACAATTGTATGCTTTTTCTGCAACCAAATAAAAGCATAATTTGGTCTGAATGTATAATTTTGACCTTGTATGGATTTAAAAAAACTAAAATATTCTAATATGCACCTAGTTCTTTTCAAAAGCAAGCTGTATAATTATTTTGTTCAGAAAAAAAAGAACACTTCAAACTAATCATTAAAAGTATAAGTCACATGAAATTCATGTTTATTATATTTGTGTACCAACTTCTGAGCGGGACTGCATTTCTCTCCATCAGTCAGACTACATGTTGTCATGGTTACCTGCCAAGTCTCTGGCTAGCAGAGCTAACTGGTCCGGTGGTAGCGGTATCTGCTGTGCCACACAGATGGCGTTTCTCCAACTGGAGCAGCTGGCGAAAGCCTGCAGCGCCCTGGCTGGCTCGCCGCATCGCCACAGCAACAAGCCGGCCTGCTCGGCCTGTTGCTGCTCCACCAGGTGCTCAGCATATGCAGAGCTCACAAGCTGAAGGCAAAAAGACTCAGATCACTTAGGATTGATTTGCTCTAGTTAGATATCAAAACTGTTGAGAAATGTGAACTAGTGATGGGATTTAATTCACAGCAGCTCACCTTGTACTGAGGACTATCTGCTGTGTACAACCGCAGAGCTTCACTGAAGAGTTTCTGCTCCTTCACCAGCTGCAGAACTTCAATGAAATGTTCCTCTCCTGAGCAAAACAAACAATATCCAGGCCAGAAATAACCATTATAACCCCCAAACATGTTTCCACATTAAATCAGACTGTCCAGTAGAAGCTGACTGACCAGACTTGCTGAGATGCACCAAAGCCTTCCTGTAGCGTTTTAGGTGTTTGTCGATGGTGTAGCGCTGGTAGTTTGGCTCCAGGCTCTTCAGCATGTTCAGGAAAGGAAGATACTCTTTGGGGTCCTGAAAGGATTGAGAAGAAAATACTTTATCATAGAAGAACCTTAAAAAGTTTTTCTTTACATAATTGTTTTGATAAAAAAAAAAAAAAAAACTTTACAGGTTAATTTATATGTTTGTTTTTGCTTAGTCTGATGATAGCTTATTTGGATTTAAAGTAACAAGAGGCCTTCAAACAGCTAAAATCTCATTATTTAAGAATGATTTTATGCAAAAAAATGCAGCGAACATGTTTTGTATAGCCCATAGCCATATCTTAACTTGTTCAAGGGAACTTAATAGATTATTAAGCTATTGTTGCATTATTATGATCTAAAATAAATTCTCACAACAAAGTTGTTTATTTGAAAATATTTGAAAGCTACTTCACTTAAAAAAAAACACAACAAAAGTCAGTTATCTTAATTATACACTATGTTAGAAAAACAACTATGATTAAAATGGACACGGATCATCTATCAGTTGTATTAAGAGTAATAATTCCAGTGACGTCTCGCACCTTCTGTGATTTTTCAGCCACCATGAGAACAAGGTCAAAGTCGTACGTCCCGAGTGAGTGTTCGTACAGATCGTTGACGTTGACGAGGAAGAGGAGGTACTTTAGGGCCTCTTCAGCGCTTACAGCTCCTGGAGCTTCAGGTGGCTTTTCTTTACACAAACACATCTTTTCATAGTGAAATAACTGAAAAACAACTAATGCACATTTACACACAACTCATATCTTGCAGATTATCAGTAAGTACGGCTCACCTCGCAGCTCATGCACTTTCTGCAGAGCAATCTCGAGCTCGGGAACGGTCTTCTTCACGTGAGAAGTCAATATGGACAGACAGAACCTTTAAAGAGGGAAAATTTGAACATGAAGAAAAAACATATTTTATGTGTTTCTTTACACATATTAATTACTTTAATGCAATATTCGCTTTTTTAACCATGAAAATATTAAATATTTTTACAATACTGACACATTTTAAAAACATACTTGTTGAAAAGCAACTAATAATAAATTTATATTTTTGACTTTCCGTATCGATTTGCTCAATTGACCTCCTACTGTTAGCTCTCCTAACAGTAACAATCAACAAATTGCCAAAAAACTGAAACATCACTGACTTGTTTGAATCCATTGCCTCCATGGCTTTCCGTAAAGCATCACAAACAACGTCAACCTTTTTCTGGCCTGACACAACCTGGCTCTGCAGTGGACTGCTCTCTGGGCGGGGGTACATGGTGCAGGTTGTATCTTCTTCTCTATGCACAACAGGAAAGAAAAATATCTGTCATAACAGAGAAGATTTTCCCTCAAAGTATCAAGCCTCTCTTTATAAACATCTTACTTGAGCTCAGTGAGGAAGAGGTTAATGTGGTTAATAGAGTTGAGTTGTGTAATGAAGGTTTCGACATTTTCCAAAAAAACCTGAAGAAGAAACAATGAAAAAGTAGGACATGTTATTAATAGTTTTAAAAATATACATCTTTTAATTTTCTTCTTAGGTTATACCCCATTATGACAAAAGCTACCAGCAACCTTAAACCATTTCATTTTCGTCTCTATATATTGATGTTCAGGGTAAAACTGTTTCCCAAACAGAAAACCACCTAAAGATCTTTGTCCTGAAGCTGGGAAATCCCATTAAAATCACCTAAAAAAGCTTTTAATTCCTCATGTAATTCATGATGTTCCACAAAATATACATAACTTTTGTTTCCTTAGTATTTTTAGACACACTTCTCTATAACATCCATACATACCTTTGGATTGTGGTCATAAATGAGGTTTAGGTTGATCCTTAACTTCCTCATACAGTCAAATGCCTCTCTGAATCTGAAGCTGTGAAAAAAAACAACAGCTAGATTAAAAAAACAAAAGTCACTCTTGAAAATTAAATGCTAAAACTATGATGGACGGGAGTGCCCGCTGTTGAAATCAACATTTTAACAACGTTAGTTTTTAAACATGCAGTGAAAGCAAAACAAGGGATGAAAAGTATTTGCAGAAAACTATCCTTGATCCTGGAAAATGTTCCTTGAGTGAAAATCTCTTAGTCTACAAAAAGATTCAGTTAAGCAATATGCAACAAATCTAAATGTAACTGGAAGGATATTAAACTCACTCATCTAACCACTTCCTTAACTGAGCCAGAACCAGTGCTCTGTGATGAATGGTCTCCAGATTTCCTCGAGGCATCTGAAAACACAATAAACTAATGAATCATATTTTTAAAAGTTTTTTTTAATTAGAGATTTTGGAAAAACCTCTCAAAAAGGCACATTTGGAGAAAATTCTGAGTTTTCTGTAAATATAAACTGAGCTGACCTGTAGAATCACTCTGGTGTCCTGAGGGACCACAGTCACGATCCTGGAGCCTCGCTCCACTCGCCGAAGCGTCTCATCGTTCTGACCTCCATCAGAGGACAAAGCCACCTGCAGACCTGCAGTAAGACGATTTTTACTTTTAATTTCATGAGGGAAAAAAAAAAAAAAATCGCCATTTACAGAATGACGATCACTTCTGGTGTCTCAGAGCATTTTACTTGTTTCTGTTGCACCTTTGAGGGTGAGTGTGCTCAGCTGGAGGCAGCGGCAGGTGTGAGAGTGAGTGGTGATGAGCAGGAAGTCGTCACAAACGGCAAAGGAGCTAACGTTGGACGCAAGCTGAGGACAAAGAAGATTTTCTAAAAATGTTAATGCTAAAAAAGAAAAAACGGTAACTGAACACAAATAAACCACGTTGACTTTGCACCTCTGTGTCTCCAGCGTACAGGTGGGATCTGTCTGTGAGGCCAAGCAGGTATTCCTGCAAACATCAAGCAAAGAAAGCAGAAACATTAAGACCAGCACAGTTTTCAGACCAAAGTTCAAAACTTTTAAAATTTCTCACAGTTCTAGCCAGGTTTTCAAAGAGAAATAAAAAACATAGTGAATTTATGGTGTTTATGTTTCTAAACTATTCAGATTTTGATTATAGACAAGGAAGAGAATATATCAGGGGTCTGCAACCTGTAGAATCCTCCACAATGGGTCTTTATAACTTTGGTTAAAGTGATAGATAACCAACTACTTTTAAATATAAATATAGTAACAATAGCACTTAGGTTTTTCATTAGTAAATATTAATTAGTAATAGTAATTAGTATTTGTCTGTTTTGAATACAACTTTTGTAAAATAGGATGGGAAAAAAAAACTAACAAAAAAAAAGTCTAAACATATTTTCCATTTTATTTTTTCATACATATCAAAAACTTGAAGAATTTTCCAGGTTTTATTAGAAATACTCTAACTTATTCTTGCAAAGTTTGCAATCATTGATAAATATTAATGAATGCTAAATGAATATAAAAAAGTAAAGCAGCCTGTGTTGTGTAGTTATGTTTGTACCGTTCCACTTATGCAGCAGAGAGCCGTTTGGATGCAGGAAGCAGGAAAGTTGATGCTGCAGCCGCTGGAGTCACGCCAGTCTTCCACCGACATCTCAGGACAATCTGCAAACAAAATACAAAAGAAAATATTTTACAGAAAACACATTTTATGCACCTCTAATATATGTTTCCATATAAGTTTCAGTGCATCTCATAAAAATCCACAGTAATGAATAGATAAGAAAGCACAAGTTACACATGTAGTTTCTCCATAAGCTATAAGTATCAGTGGAATAGAAGCATAAAAATCAGAAGAAGCAGATTATGTTTTGTTTTCTCACCCCAGAGGAGTTTCCTTATTTGTCCATCCTCCAGCTGCAGAGCCACAGTCCCAGTCTGAGAGGAGTGAACCGAACTGATCACAACACCTTCAACCTCCACCTGAGACCTGAGGATGAAAACCAGCATGAAAAGGAAAAAAGAAAAGTAATTTGAAAATTCATAATGAGTATTTTAAGACAGTGTTGAAAGAGGATTCAAAGCCTGCAGACCGAACAGCCAGTGTATCAGAGGAGTCCTGTGCAGGATGAAGCATCAACAGGGTGGAGGTGTTGGGAACAACACCAGAAGTGATGACAAAAAACAGTTCCTCGTGTAGCCACAGCAGCTGCCGCAGGGCAAGGGGGTTGTCCTGAGGAGCCGGCAATCTGAAGGACATGTCAAGTCAAAACAAGAAAGTTGACTTCTTTTTTTCAAGAAAGAATGAGGAGCAAAAATGTGTCAGATCAACCGGGTTTCTTTAATTACCTGAAGGATTTCTGGAGGACAAGAGGACGGGACAAAATACTGAACCCATCTGCAGTTTTGTCCAAATCTTCTTTTGATACTGGATTTACATAAAAACATGACGTATATATAAAACATCAGCTAGTAAAAAAACCCTAAAAAAACTAAATAACTAAAACAAAATGTATTTTGGTATAGAAGTATAGAAGTCATTCTATAAATATATTTTCAGTGCTTTTCAAGAAAAAGGGAATACTGTATCATCTTATGTTTTGGAATAAAAAGTCATCATCTCGTCATAACTTAATTTTCTCGATATCATAAGATACAAAAATGTTTTCAAATAATCAGTTATTTGAGCTCACAAGTTGATTAGGATTTAAAATCAGCTTTTGTTAAATTTTTAATTCCGTTTAGTTTTCCATGCTTCAGGCTGGCAGTTCTACAGTAATGTCTGCTGCTGCAGATAGACATTGCTGAAGCATTTTAATAAACGGCATAATTCATTAGAGAGCCACTATGAAACACTGAATATGACATAAAAACTGTAGAGTAGTCCAGAGTTTGGCAACTTACCTTTTCCGAACAACGACATCTCTCCATTGGAGGTGAAAACAGCAATCTGATTGGTCCGTTCAGTCTGACAGAGGAAAGTCACCTGGTTGACTAGTGACTTCAGCTGGAGCTCAAACGAACACATGGGAGGAGGAACCACACTATGCCTGAAGGTCGTCACCAGAACTTTTTCTGAAAAAATTAATAGAACATTAAACTCATGTTACAGAAACAAGAAGAATAAAATATTTTCTTCGTATTCACCGCCATCGATCACCGCGACGCTGGCATCATCAGTCACGTCGAGTCCAGGGCTTCGCTCTGTTGTCCAGCCCCAGTCATAGGAGACGCTCGTCCAGCTGTGGGTCACAACATGGAGGCGTAGGGGGCGTTCTGGGTCCCAACAGAAGCAGATAGGAGCTTTCTGAGGGTCTCCAACGAAATCCAGGCTCTGCTTCAGGTACCAGTGGTAGTTCCCCACCGTCCACAGCTGGACTGCAGCAAGAAGAAACAGAGAGGAATATAAAAGATGTTAAGTACACACAAGCTTAAAATAATAATTAGTTGATTCAATCTTTGTCAGCCTCCTTATGTTCAATCATAAAACCCTAAGTTACCTATAATAAATTTCAGCTGACCTTATGTTTGCAAATTTTATCTTAAGCCGTTAGGGCTGCAGCTATTAATATTTTTAGTCATCAATTATTTGGTCAATTAATCGGATTAAAAAAAAACTGTGCAGTGTCCCAATATGGGACTGTGCAGATTTTTCAATTAACTGCTTAAGTATTTTTTTTTAGACAATATTAGAAATATATTAACAGATGCAAATAAACAAAGAATTCAATTCATTTTTAAATAAAAAAATAAACATTTTATTGCCTAAAATGCAATAAGAGCATTCCTATAGTCGAATGTTTTTTCTGCTCAATAAAAAGATTTCAATCTAAAAGACTTTTCTCAGCCTAGCTGAAGTCAATCAAGCTCAATTTGTTAATTCCATCTCTCTCAATACTAAATGCAGAGATATATGCTATTATTTGAAAAATGTCATTTTTTGTATGTCTGTGTTGTGCTTACTGTAACTGTTGACTTTTCCATCCTCTCCAGCAGTCAAGTCTTCCAACCAAACAGCCAAAACAGTGGAGTCACTGTTCCACACCAGCTCCTTCACCTAAAGACACACACATTATAATAATGATCTAACAATGTTGTCAGCTCAAATATTTATTAATCAAAAGTTATTAATTTACTTAATCAGAACATGCCTTGGCTTGGTCTTTGCTGAATGGTAGTGTGAAGTCTCCGTGAAGCAGTCCGTTTTTCTCCATGAACACAACACTGTGTTTGTTGGGATGACTCTGAGAGCTGGCAATCAGGCTACCTGAAGGTCTGAAACGACACATGAAGCTGTAAAACTGATGTACAGCTTTGATATTCATGGAGAAGAAATACAGTTTTTTTTATTTTTACACAACTTTATATTGTGAATTTTAAGGAGTTCTCACTTCCAGCACAGTGCCTGCTCCAGGCCGTTGATGGGCTCGCTGGTGGCCTGCAGAACACCCTCTCTGTTCCAGACTCGCACCTTCCTTGCTCCAGTCTGGGGACAGATGGCACTGACGGCAAACAACTGACCATCTCCCCGCCACGTGACTCTGGGTCTGCGGTCGTCCCAGGCCACGGCTGGCTGCACATCCTGCGATAAAACATGTAAACGGGACAGACTTAACATTTGTTCAATCAAATCTCATCTTTAAAGCAGGCCTTAAGTTTGAGTGAATGCTCAACAACCTGAATCTTCTTCTGTGCTGCATGTTTTCCCTCTGAGCCATGAAACTGAGTCTCCTTCTTCCCCCAACCCACTGTGATAAACTTCCCTATAAAACAAACCATATGGATGTACAGTTTTCAATATTCAAATCAAACATAATACACAAAACAAGTCATCACTAAAGAAAACGAAACAAAAAAGTCATACACACTAATGATTAATGAGACTAACTTAAATCCAGGCAGATTCTTTTTAGCACAGTTAATCTCTGAACACTCAGAGAGAAGTTAATCTGAAGCTAGGATACCTTCACCAAAATCATCTTGGTGGATTCCAACCTCAGTAACCGGCTCAAAATCTTTGGTCATCATGATGATTGTTTCCTGTCCTGTGGACAAAGACAGTTGTTTATTTATTTATTCAAAGCACTGATAAGTATTTCTGTGTGAGTATGAATCTTTTAGATATAAGCAATGGAATCTAATTTTTTTTTTTCCAATTTATGCAAACTTTCAAGTTTTCCAGTCCCTTACAAGATATCTGAAGGTCTCAGCAGTAAAATTTAAGATTTTTAAGACCTTTAAATGCCAGCTTGACTGAAATTTAACACTGAAAAACTATAAACAGAGGAGTCATATAACTAATAAAGATGACTGTGTGCAGCTCAAACTTACTTGACAGAAAATAAAAAAAAATACATGCAAGACTTGTTTTGCCATGACAAAATGTCAGACCTGTGATTAGCATATTTAGGCCCAACTTAAATGTTTTAAAATTAATTTAATATATTTTAAGGTCTTCATTTTAGATACATTAATTTAAGGATTTTTTAAGGATGTGTGGACTACCTGAATTGTAGCGTTTTCCAGACAATCAGTGCAGAAACTAATTTTTCACAGATTTAGTTTTAGCTTATTTAATCTAAAACAATCAGATACACACATAACAGTTGTTACAGTCAATCAACACTCCAACTACAAATCAGACATTAAAAAAGTCAAGTAAAAATAATGTGTTGTATAAATCGAAAAGCTGTAGACTGAATCAGTTTACGTGCCTACTCTTATATTTGTTGCAAATAAACCATTTTCACTATTCATAGCTTTAGTATAAGGAAAATTAACAGAACACAAAAAATAAACAATCAAATCCAGACAAGAAAAGAAAAAAAAGAAACAAAAAAACTGAAAGATTAAAAAGGAAGTAAATTGCCATCATATTTCAAATATTCAAATCCCTTTATAGCTTTTAGTCATTTTACGCATTAATTTCCTTTTAAACTGTGTTGTTCACATGTGACGTGTCTGTAACGTACTGACCAGTTGTAAGAATGACGAGTTCTTCATCAGGACTCCAGCTCATAGACGTAAGCCCGCTGTCCACACTGCCAACACACTCCAACTGTGGAACATACTGCTGTTTAATCTGCTTTCCCTTTAACCATAATCCTAAAACACATTAAGTAGTGGTCTGAAAAAGATGGGTGGAAAAACAAAACACACCTGGCTGGTGTTGAGGTTGAAGAGAACGACGTCTCCGCCTGCTGTGGCCAAACATGCGGACTGAAGCTCAGCGAGGTCCTGCAGTCCCACCACCACTCCGCTGCCATCCTCTGGCAGGTAACCGTCAGCTGTTAATGAAGTTTCTCTGACAACCTAAAGAAAAAGAAAAATGGGAGGAAAATAATCAATCTGATCAAAGAAATTCTGCCATCTTAAAATATACAGAAATTAAGAGTACCACACCTCGCCTGTGTGTGGGTCGTACTCTGTGACTGAGAACTGAGAGGCTATGAGGAGAGAGCCGGTGTCGGACCTCACAGAGAAACACTGAGGAGAACCAGGACCCTGCAGCTCTGAGTTACGAAGGCTCTTCAGCAGCTTCAGATTCCTCATTTTACCTCAAGACAATCTGGAACGTCAGTGAAACATGTTAAAAACTGAAACATTTGACAGGATAAACCTACTTTTATCTGATCACACTATCAATCCAAAAATTTGGTGAATCTATTTTGTTCCATTAGTTTATAATTTCATATGTTGCACCTGACAAAAATGAACAAAAGTTATGATAATGAAGCTCTTCATCTTCTTCCTACAAGAACTATTACATAGGAAAAAAACTACCTGGGAAACATTATTATTGAATCTCATTAGGTTTTATCTGGAAATAATAAGAGCTCTGAAATCTCTCCATCAATCTGTTTAACATAAGTAATGTGTTTGAAATGATGAGAATTAGTTAATTAGTCAGCTAAAAAACAATTACTGATCTGTTTAAACGCATTAAGTCAGATTTTATCAACTGCATAAAAACAATCAGAGTCAGACTGAAGACTAGAAGTTGATTTGTAGTAGGCTATATGTTACAGAGTACAGCTCAGCGCAGTAACAACACAGAAAATGTTGAATCTTTTTTTCAATGAAAGCCTCAGAAATCTCATAAAATGAAGCCACAAAAACATCTGCTACAATCAAAAAGATTGGAGGAAAGTTTATTTCTGTCTCAAAGTGATCCTATAGCAGCTTAGCGCTCAGCGGTTTCAAATGAACACCTCTCTGAGCTTTGTCAACGGGTTTTTCATAAGTCACTGATAATAAAATAAATACAATTAATTAATAACAAGCTAACGAATATGTCAAAACTTTATTAGGGTCAAGAAACGACTCAGTTTACAAGCAAAATACGTGGTGTCCGAAAATGGAACTTGGTATGTTAGCTTGAGGATTGAATACAAAATTTAACCTCGCCGAATAAAAACTAACATCTTTAGCATTTTAATAAATGGAAATACAAGTGTGCATCTCACCGAAATGATGTAACTTGAGGAAACCAAATTCCGGGGTATCCAGCCAACACCACAACAACATACATGTGGTTCTGTCCAACTCTTCCCCTTTCACCACTGGCTCATTCTGATGACGCTAGGGTGATGTCGCCCTCTAATGACCTGGAGTAAAACTACATCACTGAGAGGGGCAGGACAAATAATATTCTATAATATTGTTATTTTTTACAGATATTGCAATTGAATCTTTCTACTAAAACGCAAGCTTTCATTTTTCAATCACTCAAGATACTCCTCAGCTGAGAAAACAAGGGGAAAATAAGAAAATCTCTGTTTTAACAGACTCAAATGATCAATTAAAAATAATCTGTAATGCATATTTGCACGTTTTTTGTTTTTTTTTGACAAATACGATTTCTATCTGATACTGATCTCTGTAGTCTAACTGTGTGTTTATTCTCAAGCAAGATTAGATTTATTTAAGAGGATACTTAAAATAAATGAGACTTGTAGAAAGCACAATGCTGCAGTGTTGTGTTGTCTTTTTATGATTAACTGAATCAAGATTTATTTTATGCTATGACCTTAATGCAAAAATTTACACACCTTCAGAAAATTTCACCACAAGTTTTACATAATTAAAAAATGAGAGAATAATAAATATCAATATACAATAAACGTCCTAGAAAGTCTTTAAAGCAAAGTGAGAGAAATGTTATCATAGATATTTAGTTTTATCAATGTGTTTCCAAATTGATTGGCAAAAACAAACAAAATTCAGAAGCGCCTTATTCTGAAACTACGCAGGATGTGAGGGTTTGAGCGGACTCTTATTTTGTAAGAAAAACAGGAAGTAACTTTATCCAGTTCGTTTTGTGTTTTGACAAGCTGCTTCTGACAACAGGTGGAACGTGGAGAGCCTCTGACATCTGAGCTGGAGTAAATACGCGATGACAGGAAGATAACAACATGGTAAAACTCTTTTCTTCACATTTTCTGTTATTTCAGCATTTATTTTCTTGAAGGTGAAGCAGCAGACGGATTGTGGCGTTCCTCAACCCTCACCAAAACGAAGCGTTTAGCTTTTTATTGCTCTTTGCGCGTTGCGTTAATGTTATTGTGGGGATTTTTAAAGGGCCACTACAAAGTCTGTGCTCCGGGGAAGTGGAGAACTTTGACATTTTACGACACTATAATGTTTCTGCTCGTGTCTTCTCTCATTTAAAGCTATTTTTAAATAATTGTAAGTGAACGGTTGACTTAGCATCGTGAAATACATGACATATGTGTACGGAGTAGTAGAAATACAACAGGGAAAAAAAGAATAAAAATAGAGGTGATTGTAAGAAATTTGTTAATATACATCTTTCTGCTCACATGCTATACAATCTAATGAAATAGCATTTACATTTTGGCTGGTTAACGAAATATATTTTTTTATAAGCTGTTTCAACTGATATTTTTCTGATATAGTTTTTTCTTTTTTTTCGTAAATGGTCTGAGTTCGTTTTTACAATTTATCATTATTTCGTAAATGTACAATTCCTGGTTGTTCAGGTTGTAGACAAAAACATTAGATTTGTTTTGCCTTTGTGATTTTTGTTTATCTTCTTCAGTCCTTTAAATGCTAAAGTTCTTCCTTATGTTGTTCTTGGTTGTCAAGGGCAAACAAACATGACAGAAAAACAGATAGCTAATCACACATATTTGTAGTTATGTGTTATTATAGTGCCTACTGCCATTGTGGATTCTGTTGTCTATGATTAAACTCTAAATGTGGGCTATGTAAGTTGTTTAGTGCTCTGCTCTTGAATCTTTTACACATTTTGTCATCATAAAACCACAATCTTCATTTTTGTTGGGGAATTAATGTCATAAAGCAGCACAAAATAGTGCCTAACAGTGAAGTAGAAGGAAATTATTTATTTTAATATGTGGCATTTGTATTCATAATCATTTATTTGGATACCTCTAAGCAAATTCCAGAACAATCAGCTGTCTTATAAATCACCTGTCAACTTTTCAGAATCTCAAAGAAATACACCTGACAAAATTAAATATTTCAAGGAGTATGAACAGGTCTGCAAGTCACTTCAGTTTCACATTTAGTTTGAACATTTCTCATGTTGTTTTTGGGAAATGTATCTTCATCAGTATTCTGAAAATAAATGAGTTTGTGTGTAGGATATTATAATAGTTGATATTGTGGACACATCAAGTTACATACGATGCTGATAGTTAACATAATGAAGTGCTGGTTTTCCTTTCCTTTTTTGATTGACTAGACTGAATCTCAAGAAAAAGTTTCAGGAGAAGCAACTTTCACAACCGCCAAAAGGAAATTCAGAGAGATCTTCTTGGGGAATGACTTTAATTTCTGGGGATAAATGTGTCATATCTTGAGATACAGTATAAGGAACACATGTTTACTGTTGGCTGCCTGAGATCACATTTCCAGGTCAGACAGTTCTTGGTTCTGAATGTGTGAGGTCATTCATATTTTCCCCACTTTTTTCAAATTCTAAATATTTAAATTGTTTTATTGTTCTGTAGAAGATTATTTCCAATTATTTGTTTACATCCTATTCTTCTTCATTGCAGAAACTTCCCTGAACCTCCTTTGTTGTAAATAATACAGTTCAAGACCATGTCCGGCTGTATCAGCACCAAACTGTTCGCATGTTAACAATGAATCCTCACTATGGTGTGAAAACAGTCAGCAAAGTCATGCTACAGTATGGTTTCTTTGTGTTGATTGGTTTTGATTTGTGCAGCTCTTATTGCAGTTTGAGGAAGAAAGCTGAACAACAGACTGTGTCAGAATTCGAGTCTACAACTAAAGAGGAACTAAAGAGTGTCAATGAAACAAGTTTGCAGTTGGTGAAGACACATAAGAATAAATTCTTTCCGATGAGATTGAAACCTTTACCACTTATATTTGGCTGATGACTCAAGTTGAAACACTTGTCTGTGGGGTAAAGGAAGTTGTGAAATTATCATCTTCTCACTGCTGGTAAAGCTGTTGCAGGACTGAAGTTTGACAGGATGAATGTTTAAGCAAACTTGGCAAAAAAGATGCAATTATTGCCACTATTATTTTTAGCTGCGTCAATCCAATGTGAGTTCAACAAGCTTAGCAAGTTCAACTGGAGAAAAACTTGTTATCCAAAATGAAAGATTATTTTAGCAAAAAATATATGATCTTGCATTTTTCATCTTGTGCATGTGCAGTTTGTTTGACTGTTGCTAAATGATGAGCAATAGATTGAACACTTTGCCACTGTAGCGAACAGGTATAAATAAAGCTGTTCACAGTTTTTCAATGTTGATCTACATTACGAGTGTCACACCACGCCTAACATGTTTCCTCCAACACTTATTTGTGATCTGCATCCTGCAAATCTTGATGACAGCTGGTTGCTCAGCTCTGACATAAAAAGATGAGAGGTTCATTATTGGTCACATTTAACTTTGCTCATCATTATTTGTAATTACCTCTCCACTTTAGTCATGGTATGAGTAGATAAGTTTCTAAAGAACAACAGCTTCAGAAATTCTGTGACCATTGACATTATTTTCCTGGGTATTTTCTTAGAAGAGCAGGTTTTGGCTCTAAAGGATGTTTGGTCTCTATGAAGTCAAGGATGAATGTGTTTTTTCTTTCAAACCAGTTTTTGTTTGACTTACACCTTGGGTTGCTTCAGATGAGCAGGTGTCACGTCATGAGAGAATACAGTCATGCAACATTCCTCCCAGACATGCCGATCTGTTGAATAAGATTAGCTTCTGTTTTTTATCCTTCCTCATTCCTTAGCGTCTGACTGCGGTGAACGCCTCACTTCTGTCTGACTTTCCTTAAGCTGCTACATTCCAGTTATTTCCCAAAGCTCAGCAACACATAGAATGACTGACTTGTGTTGACTGACTGTATTTACTTTATGATATTTTTTTTCTGAAGTGTTATAGTAATTTTTGAAGGTTATTTCCAAATTTTAAGAGAATTAGTAGACTCATTGTGTCAATTGTCATTTCAAGTTTGTTTTCATGACAGAAATGTAATGCAGTCAACAATTGTAGAACAAGCAATAAACATTTTATTTTGTCGAATACCATCATCAAATTAATCAAGAATGATGATCATCAAATGTATTGATCAACATTCCCGTAGTTATTAATCAAAGGAAATTCTAAACAGCCAGGTTTTTATCCTTGAATGTTGTCCTAGAAATGTTGTCCAGGTGACAGAAGGCTGACTTTGTAATTGTCTTTATGTGTTTCTGAAGGTTCAGGTCCGTGTCCTTCACCATGCTAATTCTTTTAAACCTGATTGCTAGTTTCTAGCTGTACTAATTGAAACTGTTTGCTGACTGTTGAGGTTCAAAGATAATCTGTTTTGTTTCTGTCCAGCTGGAGAAAGTTGTGGCAGATCCACACATTGATTTGTTCTAAGCACAAGATAAACAAGCAGTCTGTAAAGTTTTGGATCTTGTTATCCTTATGAGGATATGGCTGTAGTGTTAATGTTTGTTTTACGTTAAAACAAAATTCAAACAAAATGTGGTGCAGCTCAGCTTTCACAGTGGCTGCAAACGAAATGAACTGTTGAATATGTTTCTTTTTGTAGAAATGTGCATCAGTTGCAGGAGAAGCCTTTTTATGTTTATGCTTTTGAAATTTTGTTGAATAAAATACATTTACTTGAAATTTTCTTCATTATTTTTTTATAAATTAGAAACAATATTTTGAATAATTTATTTTTACTGACAAAAATATAGGAGTGACTTAAATCTTCTTTTGTTTCCATCCACCAGAAAATCCAGACAATCCCTTTGCAATTGGAAGAGGATGGGATTTCCCACCGTGCTTTTGTTTTCTGTGAGAAGAAAACTTCAATCACTTCTCTGCTCTGTCTTCATTGGCCCCTTTTAGTGTCCCACAAAGCTTCTCGCCGAGTCGTCTGATTGGACCTTCAGACCCCTGTGAGGACTGATCTGCCAATCGCTGTTAGTTTTGGTGAGGACAGTTTCCTCCTCTGAACAGCTGCTGCAGTCACTTAGCTTGTTCTGCAGCAGGAGTGTGTGTGAGTGTGTGTTTGTGTTTGCGTGGCCACCCTCCCCTCTAGCAGGATGGGATGGCTCCTTTCCACTCCCATCCCCCTCTCTTTGCACTCTGAGGTTTTTCCCCTAACTCCCACCCTGTCGTAAATACACACTCACACACTCCTTCCACATGAGGCCCAGCAGCAGCCTGCTGTGTGTGAGTCACTGGAGAAAGTTACACTGGTGTGTTTGTGTTTTGCATGCAGCAGCGGCTCTCCTCTGCAGCTCAGCATTCTTAGGACAACGGGATAAAAAGAGGAGATCTCAGTTCACCGCAGCTGATTCAGGATTTTGCAGAAGGTAATGACAGCCTCCTTACCTCCTAGTATTTGCAATAGTCTCTGTTATACAGCATGCTATTGTCAGGGTGATGGTGGTGACTTTTATTGGTGCAGCTTATGGCCTTTTTTATTATTTATAACATACTGTTTTATTCTTGTGAGTTAGATTGTAACTTCATAGAAATAGTTCATTCCCCATACTTCAATATTCAAGATTTAAATTGAATGACATTACATTTTTTCAAGAAATACCTGTTTAATTCTAAAATGTTTATGTAGACTCAATTATGAGCTCTTTATGACAACAAAAGCATAGAATAAACTATATAAAGCATTAGTTGGTTGCTTGGCTTCATATAAATCGAGCAGTTAATGCTTCCTTTCCATTTCTTTAGAGCTTGCGGAAACAAATCTGCAAATATTGGGACTTTTCGTGAATATGAAACATGTTAAAGTCTTACTAATGATATTGTTGAGATCATGAAATTCATTTATGAGTAGATGGCAGCAAACTAAGTTACTAAAATCTTAAGACAAGTTGTTGTTAAAGTTGCACATGTTGACATGATTTCATGTAATGTGGAAGATAAAACTTGTGATTGAATTATCCATATGCTTGATGACACCAAGTGTAAATAATTTGAAAAATATAGCACAACTATTTTGCATTTTCTTTGCACTTTGCAAAATATAAAAGCAGAATAGGGACCTAACAGTTGGTGAGGCTCAGGGCTTTTTTGATGTCGTAGCATAAATGTTAAAAGGGAAGTACAAGTTAAATCTTATTGCTAAAAACTACTTGTTTTATGTTATAGAGATTTATTTATGCTAAGAGTAGAGTGAAATACAACAGAATTTTTGTTGTTATTTGAGAAGAACATTGATATTGTCACAGGATTTCTGATCAATTTTCAAGAATTATTGACTTAAAGAAGCTCCTATATCTTGATAGAAAGTTACTTGTAGGTTTTGTCTAATTTTTGTTTCTATTAGCACTAGAAACTGGACAGAAATACATGAGAAGTTGTTGCATATTAGCTGTGAATTCAATTAGTTCACAAAAACAAAGCTGAAAATATGCAAACAAGATGGGTGCATGGATAAGTAGAGATGGAAGATCTCAAACGGATCTCATATAACACTCTGAAGTATTCCAAGTCCTCTTCTTCCTTTGGGATGTGCTCTGAAAAGTCTCCATACGGAAGCTGTCAATAATTTTGTTTATACATTATTAATGTTTTGCAAGATAAGTTCCTAGATATCAAAGAAATTGGATTAAGTGACTTTGAAAGTGGAACAAAGCTTATCCTCTGATAATGAATGTTTTAACAAGCTGCCTCTGTCTCAAACATAATTTAATCACAAAGACTCAATTTTCTGTCAGGTTTTTCCCTCAAAACCACAGATCATCCAGCTGAACCACATAATAGCCATACTGTGACGCTGGTGGCAGCATTTATCATCCTTTAAGCAACTCGTCAGCCTCCTGGTGGCACAGCAAGTGGTGCTTAAGTTAAGCGTATCCATGACAATACCTCCCCACTGTCTGTATGGTTGTGGGAAGTCACCAGTAAACAATGACCCCTTATCTCTTGCTGTCTGCTGTGTTACTGAGTAAGAAATGTCTGTTTCACATTAATTATTATTATCCGTATAAGTTGTGATGGTGTTGCAAAAAAAATCATTAGGTAATTGTTACAATTACATTAACTTTTCTTTATTTTTTCATGTTCAGAAGATAGTAGCTAAATGATTGAATGTGGATTTATTATGACTAAAGAGCTGCCTTACTGATATGTTAAGTAAATGTGAAACAGCTGTTGTAATGCAAAATAAATCCACAGTCCAGCCAGCCTCCCCATCTGTAAATCTGTTGGTGTTGCAATATTTCTTCTGTACAAAAATGATGGAGACCATGCATACAGCTGTTTCATATTTTGTTGTAAATATGCAGGTTTTGATGTGGGCTGTTGAGACGGCACGGCTGTGAAAACACAGAAGAGAATGTGAGGCTGCTTTCATATGTGATTTTCTGAGAAATATTCAGTCGTCTGTACTTTTTGGGAGTCAGACTTCTTATCCAACAGATAAACATATTGACTGATTTCTAGTGGCAAATTTATTTTCTGTCTCACTCTATTCTCCAAAAATAAAATATTTTTTGTGAGCACACAGCTTGAATTCAGTTATTAAAGCATAAAGCATATGAGTAAAGGGGTGCTGTCTGATTATTTTTTGTCCCTGTTTCAATCCAAATCCAGTTGTACAATTACAGTTTAACCTTTCAGCTAAAAGTAATTAAAAACTTAGTAGCTTTAAAGTTCACTAAAATAACACTACATTTCATCAGCGTTCCTTATTAATGTTGTCGTTGCACCCCACTTACTGGATTAACAAGATATTTGAGATACTTTTGTTCCCTCTGCTACAGAAATGTTTGTTCCTGCAGAGTAACATTAATATGCTGTTCCAACAAAGCTTGGTGACAATGTATCAATATAACTTTTATTTCTAAAGAATTATCTGACCATTCTAAGTCTTGCTCTCTGTTTTAAAATGTCTTCTTGATAAATTGGCTTCTAAAATATTTCTGTTTAGTTGCTGTTAATTGTGTGGCTACAAAATCTTTAGAACATGCTGTTCTTCTGCTTTAAATATTTTACTTTAAATTTTGTAATATTTAATATTTAAAGGTAGGATGACAAGCTTCTAGTTGTGAAATGGCCATAATGGCTAACGAAGGTCTTTCTTGATACATAGTGGTATCAAGAAAGAAATGGTATTGCATGGTATTATGACCATGCAAATAATGTGCATGGTCATAATACAGTGTTTTTAAGCTGGTCACAAGACTCCACACCAACAGCAGTGATCGGTAGAGGAGTGAAGTTCAGAACTATGATACCCCCCATTTATAAAATGACTCGGATTATTACGCTGAGCTGATTCTTGGGATTGGTTCAACGTCCAATACAGGTCTCATTTGATTATTAGTTGGAAGTGACTTTCTATCTACAGTCACTTAAAAGGTAGTATTTTAGCTTTTCTTTGACTATGCCAAAGTTTTGAAAATTTGGACATTATTGGGCTTCTGTAAGTCTGCTAATTTCAGTAAAACATGGCAAAGTTCTGAATATGAACATCCATGTTTCTCATCGTTAATAAATTTATGATATTTTTACAGTCTGTTTAAAGATGAGATGTACTTTTTGAAGTTGCATCCTTTTTGGATGTTTTTAATTCTAATGAAGTCTTCAGTAAAAGTATGTTTTATTTAGTTTTTTTTATGTTGAAGACAACAATAAAATGTGTATAAAGTAGATTAAGACAGCTTATGGTGCTTTTTCTTGACAGCGATCTTCATCATGGAAGTGTCCGGTAGACCAAACACATCGCCCTTCAAACTCCACAAATCAGGCTCTACTCCTCTTCGCTATTCGGGTGCAGTGAAGAAGGTTGCCAAGAAAAATCAAACAAAGGAAAGTGGAAATAAAGAGGACAATCAAGTTGAATATGACAATGTTAGCTCTGAAGAAGAGACAGCAGAAGATTTAGCACTTGAACCAACTACTGATTCCTCAGAACTTGTAGATGCAGGTGCTCATCGAATATGTTTAAGACTTCCCTCAGAGGACAGTTTCTCAGAGGAAACCTTGGTGTCAGAGGAGAGGTTGGCAGAGGAAGCCAAAAAGAAGAATGAAGAGGAGGAAGCAGCAGCAAAAGAGAGGCAAGCTCAGAGACAGAAGATGGCCATCGAAGAGCTAGTCCAGTCAGAGAAGAGTTACCTCAAAATGCTGCAGCTCTGCACTGTAAATATCAGGAACAGCTTAAACAACCTCCAGGTAAGAATAAGTACCGTAGCATGTAACAAAATTTTTATGAAATATAGTGATAAAGATACTCAAAAAAGATTAGAGAATATAGATTATTCACATTTTTAGGTTGTTTACAGCCATAGTTAGGAAGTAACTTCTTATATTTACTTGAGTAACTATTTAAAAAACAAAGTACTTTCAGGAGTATTTTTACTAATTTTATAATGAAGTATCATTGCTTTTACTCTAGTAAAATTTCTGGATACTCTGACCTCTGTGAGTAACTTCAAAGAATGAAGAATAAACATGTTTTAGCCAAAACTTCATCAGATACAAACAGACACCTGCAGTTTTTGTTAAAGTTTCATCAGTTTTTTATTGAAAGAAACTGATTTAGAAAAATGTTTCTTTTGCTTGATTTTATTTTGTACTTATGCTATTTATATAAAATGGTTTTCTTTATAGTCTTTAAAATACCAAAATTTCCTCGTAACTTTGTATTTTGTGATGATGGCATTTTTAAATACTAAATGATTGATGCTTTGATCTGTTGCTCAGTACTTGAGTAACGTTTTTACCAAATAAGTTTTTTACTTTTACTTGAGTAATTTGTTGGTTGGCTACCTTGTACTTTTAATTGAGCAAAAATATCTTGAAGTAGGGCTATTCTTACTTGAGTACAATTTTTGTAATCTACCCACCTTTGTTTATACTATTAATTTTTTTTGTAAGCTGTAAAATCTGAACATTTTACTGCCAGCCATTCACATAGTTACCAGCTTACAGTTGGGAAGGCAAGAGGCCCCAACAAATACTTTGGCTCCATTAAAACTTTCTTCCCGTACAATTTTGTAAATAGACAGACAGAGGTTGTTTCAGTTTATATCAGGTTTCCTTCTTGTCATGGGAAGTGTTATAATTTTAGTTACATTTAGTCTATATAATTGTAAATGTATATATGAAAAAAAAACAACAACAAACTCTTAGATCCTATTCAAATCTGGCACTAACATCTGTCCTGGGGATCTAATTACACTTGGGAAGTGTAATTAAAAGGTGGCTTATGTAAGGCGATATCTGGAGAGGAAAGCAACCCATCCTGGGACACTTTGGACCACCCACTGATCTAATATTTTCTCTCATATTCCATTTTCCCAAATCAACAATTAAATTGATCAAAAACCTTTGCTGTAAATAAGTCTAATCAGGCAAATCTGAACAATTTGTCTAAATAATTTCAATTTGCATTCTATAACTATTAGTTGAATTACTCATCTCTTGTCAAATCTTAAATTACCTTATATCTAGTGATTTATATTCTCCTCTTTTTATTCGGGCCTTAACATTATAGATCTGAATAAGTATTTACTTCACAGGAAATCTAGAAACGTTATTTGTTTGTTGTAGTGAAAAGACCACCAAGCCAAAGTGGACTGGTTTTCAAATTAAATTGAAGTTTTAATGTAGATTTACCTTACTAGATATGCCAAGGTCTGATCATTTATGATTCACTATTTATTATTACTTTTCATAACTGTTTTATTATCCCTTGATCCATTAACTTTATTACTTTATTTGATTAGCAAATGCTGTGTCTGAGTATTAAGGATCCAGCAGTCTAGTTACATTTTTTGCATTCCAATAATGTACAAACATATAAAGCGTGGTGGGAAAAAGTTGATTTTAAGCTATAATAACTCATAAATCATTTCATTTTGAAGTTGCTGTGCACAATCCCAAAGCTCTGCTGCAGCTTCTTAATGACTTGCCATTTTCAGCTTTTCATTACCGCTGAAGAGTTGCTTATTACAGCAAAATAATAATTTATTATTCCCGCAGTAATGAAATGAAGCCTCATAAAACATAATAATATTAAGGTTTATATGGTGATGGATGAGCCTGAAGATGAAGAAAGAGAATGAGCGAGAAATGAAAAGACTCGGCAGTGCTTGTAAAGGAGTTAAATTATCTGGTGGACTCATTACGTTTTAGTGAAGATTTGTCTTATGGGAATGAAATATGAAAGAAATCTGTGAGAAAGGCATAAAAATACATTTAGATGACAATGGACAAAGGATAGAGAGAGCTGCAGAGGCAGCAGAGATGAGGGGTGCTGGAAACAGAAAATAGTCACATAAATACAGCCATTGTATGACAGATACGTCTCCTGTTTTCTCTAGAAATATGCAAATTGTTCTGTTTGCCACCAGAGTTTGTGCCCACTCTGCTCTCATTTGACTGAAATGGAGAGGGACAACATGTTTTTTCAGCTTCTGCTATCAATTCCTATCTGTCTAATTTTTTTTATACTTAAAATGACTTCATTAACCTTGGAACAACGTTATGCGTTCAGTTGAAAACATCCGTGACATCACCAGATTTAGACTGTGCAGTAATACAATCTGAATTAAGTGTAATGAAGTGTGGCTGCTGCTCTTCCACGTTTTCAAGGTACACTTTACTTGTCATGTTCATCTTGATAACAACTGGACAGCAAAGTAGACAAAGTAGATTTCTGCAGACACAACTGAACCAAAACTTAGAACTAGAATTGCTCATTTGGAAGAACAATTACTTGCCTTACTTCCATCTGTTTTAGAAAGTGAATTTTGTTATGAGCTTCTGTCAAAAGGTAAAAAAATGAGGATACAAATAGACACTGTTTTTGTCACATCTACAGCCAATAACTATATTTTTTAGAAGTATATGGCTATGTAAATGTAATGCTCGCCAGCTTTTTAAAAGTGCATAAAGAAAAAGTTCAAGATATACATTGTATCCATGCTACAATAAGGAGGATAATTTATGACTTTAATAGTTTAGCATATTTAACCCAAGATATGTATATGCAACATATCTTGCAAACTTTTCTATTTCTGCAGCATAGAAAAGTTAATCAGGGTTTTATTTGTTTTTTAAAGTTGTTTTCATCTCATATTCTCCAAAGCCTCCTCCACCAAACCTGGACAGTCTCTTTCTGTACACAGAGGAGGTGATGAATGTGTCGAGCCGCCTCCTCAGCAAGTTGGAGCAGAAGCAGCTCAAGCCTCAAACCCCAGAATTTCTAGAAAATCTCTGTAAGTCACCCAAACCTTCGTTGTTCCCAATTAAGCAACATTCAAAAAGAAATATGTTCCTATTACAGTGAGACTGTTCTCCTAAGTATTAGGCTAACTGCAGTTTCAGTGAGAACATGGTGCCCAAAGATTTACTGTATAAAACTTTGTAAGGTTGAAAGATAAAAAGTTGAAAGATGTTCTTCCTGGGATAGTTTTCATGTACTTCTGTTTGTCATCTAAAATATCTTCCACAATTTACTGTGTGCCGGTGATTTAATGTGTACAATCCTTTTTTTTCAATATGCAACCTCTTCTCTTACAACATTTCTAAGGTCAGAGCATACAGAGGAGTGGCAGTAATTATAGAGTGCTGTAATTAACATATACTCATGAGGTGTATTTTTTCTCAACCATTAAAAAAAGTTAGTAAGAGTTGAATTACCTTATTCTTCAGCTGTATCTGGACCCTCTATGTGATTCTTGTATGTTAAGTCATAGTGTACTTATGCATTTTGTTTTTCCTGGCAGGTGCTTCATTCCTGAGCCTCTCCTCTGAAATCGAAGCAGCATACAAAGAATACTTGTGGAACTACAATCATGTCTCGTTAGTGGAGAATGACTACAAACAGAACGAGGCACTTTGGAGTGACATTATTAGAGTCGTAAAGTCAGCAGCGTGAGTTTCAAATAGAAACTGCTCTTTAATAGAGCTTGTTTTTCATTAAAGTTACATAATCTTCCTTTTTCTTCCACCCTAGACCTGAAGTTAATGCCACCTCTCTGAGTTTCTTCTTGGTAATGCCAGTGCAGCGGATTGCGCGCTATCCTCTCCTTCTGCAGACCATCCAGAAGCACACAGACCCCTCTCACCCAGCGTACGCCCTCCTGGAGCAGACTGCTAACACCTCCATCGCCTTGAACTGTAATATCAATGAGTACAAACGGTTCAGAGAAGTTGGTAAGACAGTTTTTCTTACACATACAGAGTATTGCAATGTATTTTGTCACTACCACATGTTTACTGTATTTTATTGGGATTTTATATGAAAGACTAACATACAGAAGCTCATATTATGAGGTTTTAACTCATTCTTCTTTACCAAACAGCTCAAGCTCAGTGAGAGTGGATAAAGACATATATGAATACTTTTTCATCAATATTTAGGAATTTTTGACTTAAAACAAGCTCTTAAAGTTAGGGTTCAGTTTGGTCTTATTCCAAGTGCACTAAAATATTTGCACTAGAAACAAGATAGATATCTAGATTTTATTTAGGGGTATCTGAGTAAAGAGGGCTGAATACAAATGATAACTACATCTTCATAATAATGTACTGATTTGTTTTAGACTATGACATAAAACCCCAATAAAATTCATTGAAATTTGTAGTTGTTGCATAGCAAAATGCAGATTCTCTAGGTACTTTTAGATACTTTTGTATTGTTTTAGAAAAAAGAAGAGTGAACATTTATAAAAGAAGCTGTGAGAAATTGTTTCTAATGCTTTATAGCCGATAAATACAAGAAGACTGAAAACCTGACCATTATGGACAAGATCAACAGGCTCAGCACACACAGCATCGCAAAGAAGACTGCAAGGTTCAGTCAGTACATCAAACATGAGACTGGAATGGCACCAAAGGTAGGAACCAAATTGACTTCCAGTACCACATCAGGTATTAGAGAGAGCAGCCCAACCCACAAGGATAAATGAAGCAACACATGACAGGGTAGTTTCAAAACAAATGGCCTGGAAGCAGTAAAATACCTTTACCAGTGCACACCTTATCTCTAGCTGCACCTCATACATTAATGATCCACAAGAGAAAGGTATGAACTGACCTGTTATTGAGCCAACATTATAAAATAAAAGTCTGGAGTCTCCAATCCAGCTTTTACCAACAGAGTTCAAAGTTTTGAAATATTTCTCACCTGGAAAAAGAAGTTTCTGATAATCCACCAGAATGGGACTTGAATGAGATGGCAGAATCTAAACTAATAAAGTTTCTGAGGTTTGGTTGGACAAAAAAAGCATAACACATCAGAGCATTGTTTGGTTGTAGTTATTTGTAACACTTTGCAGATCAGCCTTAAAGGAAAAGAACATGAAACACACCTTGTATGTGGTAGTTTAAGTTTCCACAAGCACAGTATTTGTAGAAACACACCGGGAAACTTCTGTTGGGAAATATTTTTACACACCAGAGTTACAAATCTACTCCTGGATAGGAATTCAACACAGATTTAGCAATATTGGACCCCTTTTGTTTTTTGGCATCCCTTCATTTAAATAGATAAATAGATGTAAATATGGCTTGTCTGTGTGATTTTTCTCTGCATAATCAAAATATAATTTCTGCTCAGAGGAAGAGAAAGATTATCAGGGCATGTGAAGTTCTACATGAAGGACAATAAAAACAGACTTCACAAATATTCGTAACATATTTGTAAAATCACTTTTGCATACATTATACATGTTGTAATTGTGAATAAAAGCTTGACTGTGCTGTTATAAGAATGAATGATTAGTACATATTTTAAGGCCAACTTCTTACAACTTGAGCAGTTAAATTTATGCATCCAAAGTAATTCTTTTGAATACTTACCATTAACATAAGTAAATGGATCCTGTGATGTTACTTTATGACAAAATGTAGAGAAAAGCTCTGGTTACATCAGGGAAAGACACCACAAACCGTACTGGCCTTTCAGTTCCATCTGCAAAATCACAGTTGCTATAGTAACCCCAATATGTTCAGCATCTGTATTGCAACATTGATGGACTGGCTGCAGCTCCAACACTATTTATTTTTAAAACCTAAAGCAGCTATCTTTTGCCGCCCTGTTTTAATGTTTGAATACCTATGCATGGAATTGCACACAGGTGAATTTAATAACTGCTCATCATGTCTGAAACCTGTAGCTCTTGATTCACTAGTGGCTCTTCATACCAGGTTTGATCAATTTGTTAGTTTTTTGATAGATAATTTGATGAATAATTGCAGTAAATTTCCACAAGGAACTAGTACTATTTTTTATCTACCTTTTGGTCATTAGATTTGAAATTTGTATGCTTTCAAAATCAGCAATAATTTTTATATAGGGCAAAATTGTTTTAAACATCCCATAGAAGAAAATTTATCCATCCTGGATTGCATTATTTGCATTGCTGTAAAAATGTTCTTTCTGTGCATTAAAATATAAAAACAGAAATAAAATTATGGTTCTTTAAGCATGAAAACAAATTTTCTTTCGCAGATATTTACGAACAATTATAAGCAGTCTTTTTTCAAAAGACTGTGTTACATTTGCATTTCTAAACAAGTTTTATTTAGCAAGACTGAGGACAAAATGGCTCTTTTCAGTTCTAAAGGTTGTACACCCTTGATTGAATGAACAATAAACAAATATTAATGTGCCGTCATGCAATCATGCATCGTATTTCTCCTCTTGTGTTACTTTGCAGCTGGTGGATGAAGAGTTTGATACCCTTGAAGGTTTCTTTAACATTCTGGAATATGGGATCCTGGTGCTTCTGGAGAATGTGGAAACTTACCTTTTCCACCTACAGGTAATTCTACCATAGACAAATAATAGTAGAAATGTGTAATTACGTTTCAGCTCTAATCACATATCCTCCATAAGAATAAAGCTAATTATTATAATGTGTGACACGGAGGCATGGAGATTAGCATATATTAGACATACACTTTGCCCTTCATGCAATGGATCCTGGGCATAATAACCCTTTATTATCTGTTGTTTGCCCTTGACCAAATCTAGCTGCCAGACAGAAGCTGAATGTAAAACACATGTTTCTTTGTTTATAGTCATATTGATGGGTCATCACATTCCTAACACAAAATCTAGTTACCTTCCTCCAGGCTGCTTTGTGTAATTTTTGACTTGCCATTTGAGAATTATTTGAAACTTTTCCTTATAACTATTTTGACTATTTTAACTATTTTCCACTCCTTCAATTTGTCAAATGTGACAGCAGCAGATTGAGGTGATTCCCATTGATCTAAATAATTTCAGTTAAAAGTGAGGGAGTACCACATGTTCATTTTTGAAGCTCAAACTGGACCAACTGACTCACATACTGGAACTTTCCAGTCCAGTAGCTGTGGCTGGAGAAGTTGAATATGAATAAACATTTGTCTGCTGCCATTTGAGTCACACTGAGTAAACCCAGGAGCTCATTTTAGGACAAACACTAGAATCCAATGTTTTACAGTCTAAAATTATTCTCCTAGTAGTTTGTTTTTTTTCTACTTATTGTCCTATGTCTTTCTTGTTTAACAGTTCCTTCCTACTTATCTGTTTTTCTGTTTTTTCACCATTCTCTGTCTTGGATGTATTTTACCAGGAATATTATTTTATAACAAGGCCATTATTACTTTCAAAGTGATTTATTTTTATTTCTTCCCTTACAGTTTGTTGCTTCAGCAACTACTCAAACTTTTAATGTTTTTTTTCCATAGAACATTATTGAATAAACCAATTAAGATTTAAATGTTTACTGGTCTGCAGAGGTTCCTGGAGTGTAAGACAGAAGAGTTTGACTTTGACATGGATGGCGAAAAGGCCCCTGTTTGCTACAAGGAGATCCATACTGCACTCAGACAGTGGATCCTTCCAATGTTTGTAAGTCATATCAAGGAAATTAGAGTAATTACTGAAAAAATTCAAAATATTCCTCAATTTAAAAAAAATCTAATAAATAAACAATCCATTCTGAAAGTTCTCAACATGTAATACATGATATAAGAAGTGTTTGACATCAACTTTAACTCTTGCCATTTTTTCAGGAAAAAAGGATGAGGACCCTGATTCACAAGCCACTCTGTGAACTGCGGGACCTTCTGGTGGGACCGAAGAACCTGATTAGAAAAAGACTCCACAAGCTGCTTGACTATGAAGTGATAGAGGGAAAACCCAAACTGAGCTACGAGGAACAGGCTGTGGCCAATGCATACAAGTAATGAAAGACAAATAAAATGGAGTTAATTTACCAGCTGATAGTTGTATATATTGTAACTAACTTAATTCAGTTTTAGCTAAACTGTAAATAATGACAAAAAGGCAGGAACACATTTTCTCCCAGAAATATGGCATCCAGAAGCCTTTTTGCTACAATGTGGAAAGGAAATCTGCAGATTATGGATTCAGTCTAAAACATCTAAATTGTGAATGTTTCACATCAAAATTCCTACTTTTCTCAATTTTGCTGGTCATTTTGGCTTTACATACAGTTAAAACCAGATATTTACATACATTGGGGAAAAAGTGACTTTTTTTGCTTCCGCTTGACTTTAAATTAAGCAAAACTTTATGTTTTAAGTAAGCTAGGATAACAAGAATTATTTATATTTGCTAAATACCAGAATAAAGATTGATAAAGTTTCCTTTAAGTTTCTTTACATACAGAAGTCCACATGCATTTCCTTACTGTTTGCTTGATCTTTCTTTTAAAATGGATGGCATTTGGATATCCTTCTACAAGATTCTCACAGTTTTTAGATTTAGGTTACTTTTTCCCTGTCACCTTTCTCACACACATATCAACTTTTCTCACAAATTTTCTACTGAATTGAGATCAGATTTTTGCGACAGCCACTTAAAAACAGATTTCGTTGTCCTTGAGCTTGAGCCACTCTATTAGTAATGTGAATTTATGCTTGGGGTTGTTGTTCATTTGCAAGACCTATTTTTGCCCCAAACTTTAACTTTTTGGGGTGATTTCTTTGGATATTGCTTTAATATTTCAGTGTAATGGTCTTTGCTCATGGACCTGTTTATTTTGTAAAGTTCACCAGTTCCTTCTGCAGCAAACACCAACACAACATCATGCTTCTGCTTATACTGGAATGATGTTCGCAGGTTTGAAAGGGTCCACCTTTTTCCTTGAAATGTAACATTATAGAAAAATACTTCATCATCCACAAAAACGTAGGTCTGAGTACAAAATGTCCGTTTTCTTCAGCTGTACTGTCAGAATGGTATTAAATAAAATCGTTTTGTTGCCATTTTCCAGTTTTGAATACCACATTTCTTCCCCTTCCCTCCTCACTTCCAGGACAATCAACACATTGCTCCTCAATGAACTTCCTCGCTTTAATGGCCTCGCTCTGCAGATGATCTGGAGAATGTTGGGGACGTTCAGCTGCTTGCACAGAGACCTCGCTGCAGACATGGAGCAGCTCTTTCAAGGCTTTGCACTACAGGTACAAGCTTCCATACTTAATGATTACCCTGTTAACTAAGCAAATATTTGATACTTTAACACTTATTCACACTGATGTTCTTATCTGCAGCTTCCTCACAGTTCCTGTCATCCAAAGGAATTCCAGGAATGGGTAGAAAATGCTGTGCTTGAAGGAGCGAGAAATTTGGACATTTTATGCCAACATGTGCAAGAAACCCTTAATTCTCCAGTTGACCAGGTTGAAATAAAATGTTTTCATTATTATTCATTAATAATAAATCTTGATTTTTTGGTGACTAATATATTTATGCTAATACATCTGAGCAACATAACTTCTCCAATGTAGCTGAAACACAAAATGTTGTGGTCAGAGCCGTGTTTAACCTCACTGCACTTATATAATTAGCACTGCCAAAAAATCCATAACAATATCTTTATCACAATAGACACATGATCAGTATCAATATATAATACATATGATAGAATATTCATTGAACTCCTATCCAGAACCACACAGCATTCTGGGGGATGTAGGCAGAGGAAAGACGTTAGCCAATCTCATGGCTGGCTAAGCTAGGTGTACTCATTCGCTCTTTGGTTACCTAGCAACTCACTCACTCTTTGGTTACCTAGCAACAACCTGTTGAATAACTTGGACAGCATCAGCTGAAGTTTTTGTCACTGTGCCTCATAAGTGCTTAAAAATAAAAACAACAGTCACCAGTTTGACAGTATTGACCTGATCTGAAATGCTTATATGGTGATACGTTTTTTTTTTTAGCCATATTGTCCAGCCATGTAGTTTTTCCAAGCTGAAAACCTAGTAACCAACTTATTGTAACATTTATAATAAGTTTTTCCAAGCTGAGCAACTTGTTTTACAAAATGAATGTATGCAAACCTTTGACCACAACTTCACAGATACTTAATTTTTGCTATCAAGCTAACATAAGTTATTCCCTTTATACATTGACCATAACTGGGAATGGAGGGATAGGAAAAGGAACTACAACCTTAATTTCAGATGATTTATATCTGGCCCCAAATAAAGCTCAAAACTCCAAATCACTGCTCATTATATGTGGTAATTACATACTTTACTTTTCCTTAGTCACAGCTGGCTGTAATTCCTGCTGTTCTACTTGTTCATTATACTAAAACTTGTCAAACAACTTGCATAAAAATACCTTTTAAGAGAGTGGAATGTACACTTCATGTTTTGTTTGAAGCTTACAAAACATACCTTAAAAAGAAATGTTTGCTGTCCAACAGGTTTTACTGAAAGAATTTGAGTCACAGGACAGTCAGAACAATGATACATATGGCTTTAGGTCATTGATCATTACTCACTAATCTGCTCAGACTTTTTCAGACTGCTCTGTTTCAGTAAAGGCAAAACCACATGCAGTAGTATTAAAATCTTTCAAAATGCCTGAAACAATTTGTCTATTCATTTAATTTCTAATTTATGTTTTGCTTTATTTTTTATTCATGTGTGTATTTTTCTATTCTTTCAGCCTCTGAGCCCGTCGTGTCAGCGGCGTCTGAAGCAGCTAACAGATAAGCACGGCTCCGGTAAGATCTTCCAGGTCACAAACACGGTGGTGGGAACCCGAGACTTTGACCTGAACCTGACCAAGGGGGAGTTTGTTGCCCTCATCAGCGAGTTTGACACCCGCGGAGACAAACGGAGGTGGCTAGTTGATTCAGGAGGTAAAAACTATTTTTATCAAGAACTTTTAAACTAGACTGGCTTAGAAATGAGAAAATGTAACCAATTAAGCTGATGAAAAAAAGTAATTGAGAAAGAAGCACAGTGGGTTATAAGTGGTTTCTTGCTGTGATCAAGTTTTAAAGGGATGTTTGGGATTTTTTGTAGTTTTTATTTTAGTATTCTGCTGCCACCTATTGGTTGACTTTGCACATTACACTAATGGTTTGCTTTTATTACACAAAACAATACTTTGAATATAATAACTTAGTAAATGAAAATACATGTTTTTCAATTAAGAGCCTTGCATTAAAATGGATTTGGCTGGTAAAATTTTGTTTTTTTTCTTATAATTAGCAATTAAATGATTGCGTTGGATAAATTAAAAAAAATAAAATCTAATTCACCAACAAGAGACATAGAGAAACAGCTAAATTTGACCATCTCTTGTTAATTTGAGAATGTCAGCTTCTTAAATTTTGAATAAAATTGATATTTTTAAATGTGTTATTAAGGTATTATAAGTTAACAACTCAAATACTGATTATTTCAATCTGACTGTCTTTAGCCCTTAATAAATATAAAACATATGTTTTACATACTCTATAGAAGAAATTATTAATATTATGAAATTTTAAATTGTGTGTTTTCAGCAAAGAGAGGTTATGTTCCTTCATCAAAGCTCATTCGCTATCACCAAGCAGCACAGGACCCGCCCCCCTCGCCATTCCTTCCTACGCCGGGAAACATGATGGCGTTCAGGAGACACTCCTGCATCCCAGATCCCCAACTCATCCACGTCACAAGTCAGCCTTTATTCCAGGTAATTCACAATTTTACTTTTTGGACCGATTCCACACATTTATCTCATTTGAAGTGCCTTTTTTCTGTTTTTGTGTGTGTCTGATGCTCTTTGCTTTTTATTTGGATAACATAGCTCAGTTGTTTATAACTACTATATTAAAAGCCATATTTCAGGAGATTTAGCTGCACATCTAAACAGCTAAATGTTTGCTGTTTAGATGTGCAGCTCATCCCTGAAGTTATGAAAAATGTGAAAGAAGTGTGTCACTCTACCTGCCATTGCTGCCTATGTACTACTAAAGACAAACAGATTTAGCTTAAATTTCAAATACATAAATTCATGTTTTGATGAACCATTAGCTCAGTGTTTATTTGCTCAGGATTTGGATTTCAAACATGATTTCATAGACTGAAATCTAACATTATGTTAAAGCAACCAGATGCTAACTGCTGGATGACACTGGTTATATTATGTATATTATATTAGTTGTTAAGCTCATGAAAAGAAAATGGTTCAGATATTTAAGGCTTAGACCTCCGGTCATGTCTATGAGATTAAAATTTTCTGACACCAAAATTTGAAAGCTTCAATAATTTTAGAAAAAGAATGATCTTCTGCTTTCTTTTGTGATAGCTCTCTGCAATGAAAGCATCAGTCATTAAACATGCGCTCTGATCATTATAAATCCTTCTTAATGAGGCTCAGCTTAAGTATATTTTATTATTATCATTAGTATTTTACTTCAAAATTGAGTCACTTTTTCACAAGAGAGGGCTGCTAAGTTAAGAGTTGATCAGTGATATTAAGTCAGTGATTGCAGAGAGGGGTGGGTGTCTGAATGCACGTGTGTTATTAATGGAAGCTTCCATAATTAGCTGTTTAACCTTGCAAGTCGGTTGCCAGTTAATTTATGTGATGCAGAGCTGCAGGCGGAGATAAAGCTCCTCTCTCCTCATGTGTGCATGTTGTCTGATTGATTTACATTTGAGACTGCGCTACTGAGATATTGAGTGTCAGGATACTACATTTGGGATGGTTTATAGGAGTGTGTACATGAGTGACTCCTGTTGGTGTGTGTGTATTTGTGTGGACATGGGGAGTTATGCACATGTGACTGAGATATGTCATGGTGGTAAAAATGAGTAATTGCTCCAGTGACCTACGGTATGTTGATGTTTTTGCCTTCCTGCAGCCTCCATAAACCAGAATCTGCTCATAACACACAACCGTCACACCTCCACCCTGACCATGCTACAGAAACCCAGACACTGCTTTCTGGTCACAAGCTTTAGGATTCACACAGCATTGTGATGTTATGGCTTATGGAAACTGAGGAAAAAGGCTAGTCCTGAAAAGCAAGGTATATCGACAATACCGACGTTCACTGCAGCTTAATTTGTTAGAGAAGAGCAACATTTTTATTTCCAGCCTGCCATTAGACAGTTCTAATATGTTATTTGTGTCAAAAGTTTGTTTCAAAGTGGAGTTGGAAGAAAATTCAATAAGCATCCAGCATCTTATTTGCAATAAATGGAAATCAGAAGAATCTTGAGTTTGAAAATATTGGAGAAATTTCAGAAACTCAGAGCAGGGTCCATTCAAGACAAACTTTTCAGAATCTAAAATGTTGCAAACTGTAAACACTAACAATTTAGCTTAAGGCAACATAGAGGATTTTTACTCAACAAAAAAATATCCTGAAACTTCTCTGATCATCCCTGGGAGCTGATCTGTCTCTCTACTCTTCTTCCTCTCAAACAGTCTGGAGTCTACTGCCTGATTTTTAAACAAAAAACATGTTTTGCTGCTAAGTTGAATATTTAAATAGACAAAATAATAGGTATTTAGAATGCAAATTGACATAATTATAATAATCCACCTTTATAGATGTTGACAAAGTGCATCCAGTTTGATGCTTATTACTGTATGTGTGAAATATGCATCAGCCAGCATTAGTGGGATACATTACGATCGGAAGCTGTTTAAAACACATTCACAGCAGTAGTCTGGATAGATAATTCTCAGAAAATGGGAATATTTGTTTCAATGTGTTGTTTGATCTTTTATTAAAGAAATCTGTCTTGAAAATTAGAAGATTAGCTTGTCAGTCTTATAAACTTGCATCAAGTTATGGATCTATTACCAAATCTTAACTTCTTCACAGCAATTATTTATTATATTTACAAATTGGGCTGCACAGTGGAGCAGTTGGTAGCACTGTTGCCTTGCAGCAAGAAGGTCCTGGAAGGTTAGATTCCCGGCCCGGGGTCTTTCTGCATGGAGTGTGCATGTTCTCCATGTGCATGCGTGGTTCTCTCCAGGTACTCCGGCTTCCTCCCACAGTCCAAAAACATGACTGTTAGGTTAATTGGTTTCTCTAAATTCTCCCTAGGTGTGTGTGAGTGTGTGTGTGCATTGTTGTTTGTCCTGTCTGTCTCTGTGTTGCCCTGTGACAGACTGACGACCTGTCCAGGGTGACCCCACCTCTCGCCCAGAACGTTAGCTGGAGATAGGTACCAGCACCTCCCGACTCCACTAGGGACAAGGGTGTTAGAAAATGGATGGATGGATTTACAAATTTCTTTCAGAAATCGCAGACTGTTGCAATACATCCCAGATGACTCAAAAGCAGCAACATGTTTGACATTTCTAATCAAGACAAGTGTGTTACTACCACAAGCATATGCTAGCCCTACCATCATCCTCTTGACTTTTTCTCTTGTACTGAAATTCAGCTGCAGAAAATATCTGTCTCTCTCTCTCGCCAATGTGGATATCTTTTCAGCTCATAGACATGATACCTTCACATTTTTTTCTACTTCCTTTTGCTGCCTGGCAAAATTCTAATTAAATGGTAATTGGTGTGGACTGTCGGGACAGAACGGATGTTGTAGTCCAGAGGTGAGCTGCGGGGAAGGGTTTGTTAATGACATCGAGCAGCCACCTAAACTCTGCTATTAGTGCTGGTGGGGCGCTCTGTCATACCAACACGAGGCTCATTAGAAAGCCTTCGGTCTGTGGATGTGTGAGTGTGGGGTGATGAGCTGGGATTTGTCAAGACATAACTAGTGGGCTTAACCTTTCCAGAGAATATCACAATGACGAATTGTAGAAAGTGTGCAGTTTTTCTCCTACTTACTGGTTGTTGTTTTTTTCAGCTGCTTGAAAAGGTGTGTTTTAAATGAATTAGTAAAGAACTGCTTAGTACAAAATTATCAAAACATAAAAAAGACACTTAAAAAGCAGTAAAGAAGTATTTCTGTAGTAGGGCGGGAGTGAAAAACGTATCACAGTATAAGCATTTCATGCCAGTCAATATCAATAATTATTGATTAGTTTTTATTTGAAATATGTGAAATACTGTGAATTTTCCTATTTTATCCACAGTTTTCACTCTGTTGTGTTGTTTTTTATTTTAAGCATGGTAGTGAAACCTGAAACTGCTAGTTACTCAACAGGTTGTTGCTAGGGAACCAAAGAGCGAGTAAGTTAGTTGATTCCACCAACCTTGCTCAGAGAGGCTGAGCAGCTGAAGTCTTTCCTCTGCCTAAATCCCCCAAAATACTGTGCAGTTCTGGAACGGAGTTAAGTAAAATTATTGAATATTCTGTCAGATGTATTATCTGTTGAGATTGATCAAGTCATTATACATATTGTTATTGATTTATTGTATATCCCTGTTCTGTACAAGCCATCCAGTTCTCACTATACTTTGTCTACAGGGAACTATTCCAGTTGAACTTTTTACAGGTGTAAAAATACAGGAAATTTTGCTCCACAGTTTAAAAAACTCAAATCTCTTTCACATATACAGCAGCCTCCACACTTACTGGCTCCCCTGGTTATTTAAGCATAACAGATTGTCCACCGTTCTGAACAGCGTGCTTTGTGTGCATTTCACATTGTCATCATTTGTTTTATGCCCGACCACCTGGAAAGTATATTGCCAAAAAACACAGTTGTCGTTTCATTTGAACAATGCAGTGTGTTTTGCAAACTCCTCATGTTTTTTATATGCCATTATAACAGCTTTTCTTCTAGCACAGCCTACATTTTGAATGTAGATCACTTCAAATGGTACTTATGGAGACTGTGACCTGTTTCTGTTTTCTAACAATGAACGTTCTAGTAACACAATGAACTATGGTCCATGTTCAGTTCCAGCTTATTGCTCCAACTGTCAATATTGACCAGTAGCGATTTTCTTGTAGCCAACTCCTGATGTATCAGCATTAGCACATATCATCCTTACTTTTCAAGTAATGTTATCTTGTCTTTATTAATTTAAAAAATGACTAAGATTAAAGGGATCTGTGACATAACATGTCTCTACCCAAGAAGAGTCACAAATTTCTAATTGAAAGTTACAGAATAATTTAATAAGCAAGACATATGTCTTCTATCACAAGTGTTTTGTTGCTGACTTATCGTCCACAATCCACTTGCTGCATTCTTGTTTGTTGTGCAGCTGTTTTCATGTGCAAGTATAAATGTGTAGTTGGGGGCTTTGCCAGCAGCAGCCTATATGGATTTAAAGTGACAAGAGGCCCTAAAAAAGCTTGTTTTGAGCTCAACAGACAACTGAGCAGAGCAAAATCTAATCTAAGAATGATTTTGTTTAAAAATGTAATTAACATGTTTGAGCAAGGAAGCATAAAAAGTCACCTTTAGATTGTGTATGACACAGTCATGTTACATTGAACATGTTCTCATCTATTCTTGAAAAGCAGATGTATTTCACTTTCTTTTTAAGGTGGTCGCTGCCTATGACTTCACGGCAAGGGGAAACCATGAAGTATCGATCCGTGCCGGTGAACCCGTCCGGGTCCTGGAGTCGCAGGACAAACGAGGGAACTCCGAGTGGAGCCTGGTGGAGGCCAGAGGTCAGAGAGGCTACGTGCCCTCCAATTACCTCACCAGGATGCCTGTTGGCACAGGGTCACTGGCCCCTCCACTCCACTAGGAAAACACCATGTTCTGTGAATACTACAACATTTTGTCATAAACCTGCAGCTGCATCCTCAAAAACACTTTAAGTAGATTCATTTTGTGTCAAACAGGATTTTAAACTACATTGTGCATGTATTTGTTCTTACAAGTAAGAACAAATATGAGCTAGTTCAAATGAATGCCCACTGAGGTGTTTCCTCTCAGCCTTCCATAAAGCAAACAATTTTCTTCAAAATCAGGAGAAAACTTCATTTAAATTGAAAGTTTTATGGATTTTTTGACCTTTGGGTAAGTGGATACATTTAAAGTTAACTATATGCAGTATCAAAAACAAATTCAAACAAGTTAGACATAACTTTATGTCTTTTTGTCACCAACAGAAGTGCAGCAGATTGTTAAACTTGCAGGTTCCATTATTTTGATTATTTAAGCTTTTTTCTGTTTTGTTTTAATATATATAAAATATTTTCTTTTTATTGTTATTTTTTTTAAGAAATTGCCATTCCACAAAATCTCATACACTGTAGCTAAACCTCACAGTTTGCCATTTGACAGTGAAAAAAACTAGAAAGGTCCAGGCTCAAGTAGCCAGAATTTGTGCAATACAAAATCTTGATTTTTGTTATGCCTCAATGTGGATTATTTTTTTTGTTTATGTTATGATTCTCAAGTTTTCAGATATGACACTGGATAAAAATGAAGGAAGCTGCTGCTCCTTAGCTAACTGGTTTCTGATGCCTCGCTCATGGGCACTAAAAAAGAGTAGAGGCTTTCTGTGAATGTAGCATGAAGTACAATCTTGAACTCTGGTAAATTCTGGTGGTTTTTATTAGTTCCAGAGGACGGTTTGGACAGCTCTTCTGATCTGAAGAAAAAGAAAGAATATTAGGACTAACCTTGACTCATTTCCCATGATCCTCAGCGGACAAGAAGAGCATAGCAATTGAAAAAGATAGACAGCATGTTCTCATTAGAGGCTCTCTGTGTCAGTGAGGGAACTACAACAGCAAGACATTGAGAGCAAACAGTTGATGTGTGTGTCCTCTCTAATGTGAAAGTGTGTTGGCAGGTGATTGTGTGTGGGAATCTCTCCCTCCTCCTCACCTGGAAGCACTGGCAGGTACACAACGTTCTCATCATCTCACACGTTGTAATGGGATGTATATGCAAAATATCTCAGCGGCCGAGTTGAAGGGAGCTGAAAACGAGATCTATTCTCAGGAAAAGTTTCAGGAGGTGATTTGTTATCTTTGTTTAAACTCCCTCAGCCCCTGTTACAGCAAAGACCGTCATTTCTTGGACAGATTTGACTTAACAAGGTTTATGTAATGGATATAAAACAGTCCAGGCAGGACAGAGGTGACCTACTTCCTGTGTTCAAACACACCTGATAATGGTTGTTGCTATGGATACAGTTTAATCAGAGTAGATCATGTGTCTCTGTAGTGTTTTTTTCAAGTTGTTGAGACATTGCAGGATTAAGTTTGATATAGTATGTCAGGTTTTGAGGCCAAAGATGATTTAATTCCAGCAGATTCTTACAATCTCTCAAAATTAAAGAATTTATAATAACTAAAGAAAGATTTTACAATAATATTCACCTTTATTTTCTATATAAATAGTAAAAACAATATAGATAAATGTAGCTTTTTGAATTTAAATATGAATATACACTTGTACTGATATTGTGAATAAATAACTAACTGCTGAGTGGATTTAGAAACAGTTAGGCTTGTGGATTTTGCCACCATGTAGGTTAAAATACATTGAAGCAGTGATAATCCTTTAAACTGGAACAGTTTCTTTCTTTCAGAAAGACATTTGCACAGGCCTTCAGTAGCCAACATGGTAACCAGACTTTGTGTTCCTAAAAATCTCCTGACTAGTTGCATTTGCTGCTGTGTAGCAGAGGGAGCCTCGGCGGAGTCCGAGCTGCTCAGCTGGATCTCATCTCTCTCCATCAGTTTGAATGTCAGATTGGAGCAGAGCAGCAGGAGGCTCAGGAAAGGCATGCTGCAATGGTATTCTGCTAAATGCCACTGTAGCAAATGTCCCTAAGGTTAGCAAGAAGAACACAGAAATCCCTTAACACCTGAGAATGTTGGCTGCTTTTAACTCATCAAAGGCCATCATAACAGGATGGATAATTATTAAGAAAATGACTTCAAACTATATACATTTGTGTAAATCATGCAAATGATAAAAAAGTTGTGTTTAATTTAGATTATATTTTGTGTCTTATTTCTTATAAACCTGAGTATTTGCATGTACATTGTGCAACCTAAACTTACTTACTGCTGACATCTGAAACCACTTGCCAAAAACTGGATTAGATAATACCAGAGTTAAAGAGATTTTTTACCTGAAATGGCTGTTGTTTTCCCATACTTCCACCACTAGAGGGAGTGTGTGATATTGTTTGTGCCTAATCTTTTTGAGTACACCATGTTACTGTTATATAGATTTGTTTGCTGTTAATACCAACATCATTACCATTGTCAGTATTTATCCTGACATGACCTGAGCTCTATAATGACCCAGATTATGTAATTTTTGTTTTTACTATTAATGTAACAAATTAACCTGCTGATAATGTTGCTTTCTAATTTGTACTGCAGTGCTCTTTGTAATTTATTATAATGTAATTATGTTAAACCCTGTTGTGATTTTAACTTATTGGATGCTGCAGGGCCCTTCTGAAGCATGAAGTCCTTGGAAGTGTTGCCAGCGTTATGCTGTTGGGCTCATTCACTCACACATGTATTTGCACAGCAGATGGGAGTCTCTGCAGTGCAGCAGCACTGTGTCAGGGCAGCTGTGATCTAGTTTCGAGGCTTCAATAAAACGGCGCTGAAACCTGTTTTGTGTGCTTACGTCATTTCACATGAGCGCGAAATCAGAAACATTATTGAGGCGATACAAACGGAAACCAGAATGAAGTAACACCTGATTTGTCTTTGAGTTGTTTTGGGTTACATGGTAATCTGTCTCCACACATTTCCGGCAGACACCAAATCCTGCAGTCCTTCTCTTAATATTTTTCATCTCTGTTGGAAACCAGTTGTGGCAGTTTGTTACTGACTGGAAATGTTTTCAGAGTAAACACAGTTTCTGAGTCTGCAAGGTGAGGAGGTCTTTTGCCCTCAATGGTACACAGCAGCTGTCTCTACATCTTCTGAACTTTATTGAAAATATTGTGGTATACTTGTATTATTACGTTTGCGTTTTTCTGGATTCAGAAAACTTTATCTCCAAGATGGACTAAGGAGTCCCACAGTGTTGACAATTTACTTTACTTCTTATTTAGTAGTATGTTCATCCACTTTTCTCTCTTATTTTGTACTGTCCTGAAGATTTTCTAATCCTTCTTTCAAGAATATGAAGTCTATTGTATGTTGTTAGATAGCCCACAGCATGATGTGCTTACCTGCAAACTTTACTTTTGGCTTGGTATTTTTTGGGGTAATGTGCAGAACCATTTTTCCCCAAAGACATCCATTAGTTCAACTTCAACCTCATCTTACCAGACAATATTCTCACAGTATTTCACTGGCTTTTCTAAATCTTCAGCAAATGTTAAACGGAAGAAAAATCATAGCTCCAGTATGATTTTTCTTTAGCAGGGGAGTTTTGAGCAGTGATTTTATCAAGTTAATTGTGGTTAAGTGCATTACTTATTGTTTTACATGGGGAAAACAAAAAATCTTATTATGAATAAATAAATTAGTCCTGCTGATACTTCCTGACATGACCAATGAGATGCAGCAATCTCATTGGTCATGTTGGTAATTAAGTTTTTACCAACATAATTAATTTGTGGTTAATCACAAAAAAATGCTTTCTTGAAGTAAAGATGATTCCTTAATGTGTTCTATGATAACGATAAACTGAAAAATCAATCATAAAGTGTAATTTTCTTTTTTTTTTTTGTTACCTTTTCATCAACAACTTAGAAGCTTAGAAGTGAATGATATGAGTTTGCTTTTATACCAAGTGTGTAAGTGTGACTTGGAGCTGAAACCGATGATTAGTCTCATGTAGCTGGTTAATCCACAGCAGGACATCCAGCCTGATTTAGTGTTGGTGTCAAAGTGTCACGGTTTTTAGGGTGCGAAGCGGCAGTATTTATTCTTCATGTTTTTAGATTCTGCAAGAATGTACTTCTGCTGAGCAAGGAAGAAAAATATGACAGTAATTACACCTAAAATAGGAAAAAAATTACTGGATTTCAGACATTTCTTTTTCAGGATACAATTAGTTTGTAGCTAAAATATTGAAGTCATTGTGGTCGAATTAAACTTGCTTGTCAGAATAAAGTCATTTGTAAGCCAAAAATAATCAGAATTAACAGAAACAAAAGTTTGAAAAACATAAATCTGTGTTATTAATCTCTTTAAAGTTTCAATTGGTGAATGGCATGACTGAAATGTATTTATAAATGTGATGAAGATAAACTACAGCACTTATTTAAGTATAATGTGTTTCAGTTAGCTCAGTATGTTTCAAAAGCTTGGCATCTTTGAAAGAGGATGCTTTGTGTTTGAAGGATGCTGATGTTGGTCTCTGTCTGCATCTTTGAATGTATTTGTGTGTCTTATAAGCCAACAAGGGCTGGACACCTTTAAGGTGTATGGCACTAAAGAAATAAACCAGAACCTGGTAAAAGATGATGGTAGAAGGTGATTACAGCCTTTTGGCAAATACCAAGTGTGTATAAATGATGGATGGATGAACATTACAGCTGTTTTCACCGCTTAGTTTGAGATTTTTCCAAACTCTACTTATGATTTTGCCAGTTTGGGATTTTTTTAACACCATAAAACCCATCTTGTACAGGAGCTGCAGCTGTATTTGGCTGTTTTGTCTGTAAGGCCAGAGCTTCCAGAGGAATCCGGGCAGACGAATGTGTGTACCAACCACCTCCATAGAGAGCATTAACAGGCTTCAGCAGCCGCTCGAGTGTGAACTGAAGAGCTGGTTCTGTGGCTTTTAAGGGCACACTAAGAGAACAAGAGCTGCCTCTCTCTGTATGGATGATGCTAGCACAAGTGTTTTGAAGCCTCCTGCATGCATGGCTATTTTATTGGTCTATTTACATTTTTGAACAACCATTCTTTATATTTTATTTGTTAGCATTCTTGCTAGACATACTGCATGTGCAATAGCACTTAAAACTCAGTGTGGAGATGTGTGTCATGCCCATTAATGCTTACATCAGCAGTCATTTGAAGCAAGTAAGCCCCTCCAGGCACTTGATAGCCTTTAAATGACTGCATGTTTGAGTGTATTAATGAATTAGTTCTGGTCCTGGAAAGTGTGCCTTGCAGTGTGTGTGGGAGGATGCACATCCTGTTGTGTGTATGTTTGTGTGTGAGGCTGAACCTCAACAGCCCAGCAGTGAACAGATTCACGGCTATAAATACCCTGTCCTCCAGCTGAGGCTGAGCTAAAAATAGATCTACAGCTCACTGCAGCACCTAGAGGGCAACAGCAGAACTCTCTGGTTTTGATCAGGCTTTTGGAGCTGGATTTTTAATGCAATGTTTATGAGATTCATTATTGATTTTGTTTCAGAGGGACGAAAAAAGAAACAAAGCTAGAATTATCTTCCTGGTTAGATATGTACTCATTTTGAGTTTTTAGTGCTTTATTTGAAATTTTCTTTTTTGTTGGGAGCTGATAGTTTACTGATGATTTTTACAAAACAAGAATTATGTTCACATATGTAATTTATTGTGGATACTCATAATCCACACATGCCTAAAATTCAACATATAGGCTCAACGATCTTATGTAAAATTTTGAGAGGGATCACGTTGCAGAGAAACCACATTTTTGTGGTCATTTTTGTGTAATTGTGGGCTGGTGGCATTCAACAACTGTTGTTGGTGAGAACTTAATTTTTAAAATAGGATTGGTTTTCTGGGATTGTATTTTTTGTCTAACTTCTAGTAGTACAAATATCTTAGTACACTTGAAATAAGACAAAACTAACACTTTTTTTGCATCACACAAGTCATGTGATCAAGAACCGGATGTTACTACTGGCAGAAAAGACAAAGAAGATGATAGGAAGTGGTAGGAGAACGAAGGCCCGGCATGTCTTTTTCATAACTTATTGCATGAATAGGCTTATTCATGTGTGAATTTAATTGGGTTTCGTATTTAATGAAAAACAACACAATTGCAAAATTGTGTTTTTTTTGACATTAGCAAGTTGCTAATGTCAAACTTGGCAAATTACAGAACCTCATTTGTTCTGAAAATGCAGGAATATTTTCCACAGAAACAAAGAGCTGTGGTGGAAAGGAGCTGATATTAATGAAATTTTTAAGATTGGCAAAATAAAATCAGCATTATTATTTGTGGTTGTATACAAAATTCCTTTAAGAATACACATGAAAACAATCCAAAATAGAAACAAACACAAAGTCACTCCTGGGATTTTATCGCTGAAGCTTCATTCAAATGTGGTGTCTCTTCAGTGCTGAAAATAAAAGCTGAACAGCTATCATCTTCTTAGCATTGGGTGCCACTGAGGTGCCAATTTGTTCTAATTAAGTCTGCGTGTGAATGTGACAATCTCTCTGAAAGCTTTCTGAAAACGTTTGCGGTCTTCGCTGGGGTCTTGTTTCTTACAATCTGTTTCCATAATGATGCCAAGCTCCTTCAAAGTCATCTCATAAAACTGATCTCCAGAATATGCTTTCTGCTTTCTTTATGACTGTTTAAGTGCTATCGTTTATTCCCTTTTATTTTGCATGTTAAAACTGCTTCCTCTTTGTGGCTCAGTAAGTTGCCTGCACAGCAGCCTCACAGATGATTTTCCATTTCAAAATGCGTGCTGGGCAGATCAGATGACGCTCGTTTCATAATAACACTGTTGCTATCATGATAAATAAACATCAGCAAATAATAGCTCACTCACGCTCTCATTAAACTGATTCACAATACATTTTGTGCACACACTCCTGACACATTACTGCCGGCATGATGATGCGGTGCAGGCCATATTCAGACAGAAGACCCTCACGTTCTCACACATATCATGTGATCGTTGCCATTAGATCTGAAGTCTCCCGACAGCAAACGGATACACTCTCCCTAACTCACGCAAACATCTGCACAGATTTATATATACAGTTTCCCTTTCATCTACAAACATATGCGCTTATCAGCTTACAGCCTGACCTGTCGTTCTTCATTAGCTGCCTCTCTGCTTCTCACATTCCTCAGAAAGGGAAGACAGCCGAGTGAATATATGACAGAGTCTAAATAGTATTTTAGCTTAGGAACGTTGCAATAATTAACTTGAGTCATCATGAGGTTTTGAAAGCCCTCAAGCATAATCTTAAAAAAATGTAAACCACGAAACTGTTTCAAAATTAATAGTACTTGATTTTATTACCTTTTTAAGGAAACTGACTCTTCAATTTTATTTTCTGAAAAACTTTTATTTGTCTTTTCAAATGTGGAGAATCTGTAAGAATTTTATTATGGAGCAGTATTTTCTAAGTACAAATAACACAATTAGCTTAATGATAATTGCTTTTGACATTTATTTACTTGCTTTTAATTTTTTAAAAAAGCTTTAAAACATTATTAAATCTTTATTGTTATTACATTTGGATACTCTCAAAAGCACAATCTACGGAGTTAAAATATTTTCTTCAATACAATGTCACCTGCAGAGATATCTCTAGTTGTGTTCAGAGTAAAGTGTTTCTCTGGGTGCATGAATTAGGATGTCAAAGGACAGTTTCTGTGTGTTTCTCAGAACTACACATTTTGAATAAATTACGACAGAGGATTACCAACGTATTTAATCATCAAACTATCATTAAAATAATTTCTGTAAAACATGAGAAGAAGAAGACATTTAACAAGAACTTGAGCAAAACATTTAAAGTAGAGAAGAAAATGTATATTAACTAGAGGAGAAAAATAAATTAGTGAGAAAGTGTGGAAGCAGATAAGTCAGATCTTCACTGGATGAAGAACAAAATAAGCAAATGAAGATTAAAAAAAAAGATCACAAAGGAGAAAGAAAAGGTCACATGTGCCAGAAGACAAAAAGTTGTCTTCTGTGTGAAAATGTTTACAATTTTTGCTGGATTGGAGAAAACAGCTTGAAGAATAAGGACAAAAAATAGACTAGCAAGTATCTGTTTCTATTTAAAAGACACAGTTCACACAGTGTTTGGAGACAAACCAGCCAAGACTGACCTTCATCTTCTAGCCAATCACAGACAGAGCAATGCATTTTATCAGGAAGTTGCAGGTAAACCAGTTCCTACAGAATTAAGAGCCAAAAATATCTGCATCACTAATATCCTACAAAATACCCCTAAACCCAGTTATATTAATAGAAATTTGAATTTGAAACAGTAACTCATAAATGTTAAAAACAAATTCTTGTTTTTTTATATATTGTTCAAATTTAATCAACATGTTTTGTCATAAATTGCAATTAATCTAATCTATTTGAACTCTAAATGTGGGTTATCCATCTTTTAAATGTGTCAGAAACATGTTATTTGCTTGCAGTTTAAGGAATATATTTTTGGAGGGTTTTCCAAATGACAGATCCATACACTGCATCTGTAATCTTCAGTGTCCACATGTCTAGACCTACATACCAAGAATCATGACCTTCCACTCTGTCACTAATCACTTCTCTGATTAACTCCAGCACCATAACCAGCTGTTGAGTCCTGCAGCCATTAAACCAAGCAGCTGGTCAATGAGAAACTGCCCAAACATCTGACAGACAGCCCAGAGCTTCCAGTTATAAACTTACCAAGCTTATCCAACCAACCTGTTTCAAACCAACTACAACCTCATCAAATTTCACTTCCAGTCATTAACCGCTTAGCCAGCCGGAGGGATTTCTTGTAACTTTCAGTTCAAAGGGGTACAATCAGTAACTAAGATACCATGAAGCTAATAATGAGCTGAATGCACCATTAACCCGTCAGAGCTGTACAAGTAAGAACAGCCACCATAAATTCAGATAAATTCCACCATTCCAGTTATCTGCACTCGACTTCTGTCCAAATATTTATTTTTTTCTTGGAAAATGACCACAAATTTAAATTTCAGTGTATTTTATTGGGGGTTTTGGATGATAGACCAACAAATAGCTCATAATTATGAGGTGGGAAGAAATGATTTACCTGAAAAGTGTGGCTTGCATTTGTAGTTGTTCATTTAGAATCGTGGTTTTGTGCAAGAGTTTAAATGTCTCCACTAACTTTACACATCTAGAGACTGACATTTTTGCTTATTCATGTTTGCAAAATAACTCAAGATCAGTCAAATTGGATGGTGAGCATATGAAGATGGTGGTTTTCAACTCTTGCCACAGATTCTCAATTGGATTTAGTTCTGGATGTCTAAGGTGAAGTTCTATGCCTCAAATATGCTTTTATCTACATCAGTGGTGCCTAAAGTCGGTCCTTGAGGGCAGGCATCCTGCATGTTTTAGTTCTCTCCATGGTTTAACGCACCTGGATCAAATGATGGCTCATTAGAGGCCTAAGAAGAACATGGTTGTTACTACCACCAGAGAGAGATCTAAAACATGCAGGAAACAGGGCCTTGAGGTCCGACTTTGGGCACCACTGATCTAAATGATTCCTTGTTCACCCCTGGCTGTATATTTAGGGTCTTTGTCTTGCAGGAAGGTTAACATCTATCTCAACTGTAAGCCTTCTGCTTTTTTTCTCATTGCTCTTTCAAAAAGATAAAAACATTTTTTGGAATTTCTTCCTCCTTGCCTCAGAAATGAATGTGGCTCTTTCAAAAATCTGGAAATTGTTCTCAAGGCTGAATCACACTGGTGCAGCTCCACAATACTCTTCCTGATTTCTTATGACTTTCCCATTGTGTCAAACAAGAAAGCAAAGTGTTCAAGGTGTGGCATTAAATACATTCACAGGTGTGGCTCAAAATAACTCAGATGTTTCAGTTAACCCATTAGAAGATTCATAATCATCTGTGCTTTGTCAGATTCCTTAAAGAGATAGTATTCTTCCTGAATGTTAACTTGATTTTGAATAAATCAATAAATGAATCTCTCTTAAAGTTTTGTCATTTAGCAAATAGAAAAAGGTAATTCAAACTGACATAAAACAAAAAAGTTTGGTTTGATTTAACTTCAAGCTGAGAAAAAAGGTGACTATGCCTTTTGATATGTATGTAAACTTCTGGATTCAACTGTACATTAAAGTTTGTGGTTCTAATATGATAAAATGTGAAAAGTTCAAAGGATTACATTTTTTATTTTACAAATCTTGTATGCAATCCAATGCATACAGGAATAGAAACTGGCCAGCAGAAACATCAGCCATCATGATGCCATGCTTGAAGAACATTGAAAATGAGCCCCAACTGCAGACCTCTGCTAACATCTGGTTGACAAACCCATTTCCCAGAAAAGTAGCCCCTCACATACATGTAGTAATTAGCCAGCTTACTGTCAAGCACAAATAGCTGCCATCCCTAAAGGAACAAGACACGGAGAAGCAACTAAAAACAGCATATTGTCAACAGAATCAGTGAGTCATTCACATCAGGGGCCTAACATCCTGCAAGCTGGAGCTTCTCATCCAAACTCCGGAAACACTGTTTGCTAAGTTTTAGTCTGTGAATTACATATGGAAGTTTTTAGGGGTAAAATTATCTAAATAATTTCCAATAAATAAATAAATAAATAAATAAATAAATAAATGTTCTGTTTGTAACACAGTTGAGACACTGAGAATGCAAATGGCACAGAAACAGGTAAAGATCACAGGGGATGAAACACTTTGCATATATTGACCTCTGCTGGTAAAATACAAGTACATGTAGGGAGGAAGGAACTAAAGGAACAGCATCTGCATTCATATCATGCTTTGGATCCCTGTGCTGCTGTTTATTGCTTCTTCCTCATTGTTTGTTTTATTGGGGCTCTTTTTTGCAGATTTGTGACAAAATCCCTGATTGTTCTTATGAGGTCTTTGTGATCCAACATCAGGTTATCTTAGAACATCCTTCATTTCTTACTAGATGAAGAAATACTTTAATGATTACGAGTTTATTGGGTGGACCACCAAGGTCAGAAGTGAATCACGTTTCCTTCCCTTCTTACCATCTATTGTTAGGATGGCCAACAACTAGACATTAAAGACTGCTAACAGCTCAGGATAACTTTCTTTTGTTTAAAATTTATGTTTGTGCAGGTTTTAGGTAGTAAAAGAAGCCCCAGACTTAGTAGGAGAAACATGAATGTTTGATTCAACACCATTGACAATAAAAAGGAAGCAAGTCAGGAAGAGCTGCTTAGCTGAGCAAAATTATATTTTTATGTAGCACATTCTTATGCTGCAGTCCCTGTTAACAAAACCTTAATTTCATCATAATATAAGTGAGATTTTAAAAGATCGGTTTCTGACTTCTGAACAATAGATTGGGCACTTATTCAGTGATATAGTGTTTCAGGCTACCCATTTAAGCTAAACTCATTTATAAACCACAGAAAAGAAATAGTGGCCTTATAGAATTAAAGTAAAAATCTTTTTCTTGTTACTTTCTGGCATTTGAAGATTGAGGACCCAAGATATTTATTTACATAGTAGAAATTGATGATCAGTATATGTTTGCATTAAAACTGGAGCTTTAGGTATTCCATATACTTTGTTGCTGCTTTTATGACAGTAACCAAAACATTACGGAAAGGATTGTGTTAAAATTGAAACATGTCAGAATATGGATACAACACTGTCCAGTTTTGTATAGAAACAATCAGGAAAAATCACACTTGATTTCAGAAATTCAGATATTCATTAGGTATGGAAAGAGAAAGGAAATAAAAAGTCTGGAAATGCTATTTATTTTTCAAACTTTATTTGCTTTTCCCATACTTGTCAAGATCTATAAAATTCCAAACTTTTTTGGACTTTTTTAGACTTTAAAGACTGTGGAAGAACTCTGAT